>WEIS01072822.1:0-23576 GCA_013389965.1 Todus mexicanus | reverse complement strand
AAAAAGGGAAACATTGCAGCCATTTTAAAAAAAGGGTAGAACGGAGGTCCCTGGGAACTACTGACCTGTCAGTCTCACCTCTGTGCCTGGGAAGAGATTCTCAGAGAAGCTATGCTAAGGCACATGGAGGAGAGGGAGGTGATTTGAGACAGCCAGCATGGCTTCACTGAGGGCAAGTCCTGCCTGACCAGCCTAATGGCCTTCTATCATGGACTAACAACAGTAGTGGACAAGGGAAGAGCTACAGATGTCATCTGTCTAGACTTGTGCAAGATACGGTGCACCCTCAGCAAGTTCACAGATGATATTGAGTTGAGTGGTGCAGTAAACATGCCTGAGGAACAGGATACCATTTAGAGGGAGCTGGACAAGCTCAAGAAGTGAGCTCATATAATCCTCATGAGATTCAACAAGGCCAATGCAAGGTCCTTCACCTGGGTTGGGGCAATCCTCAGTATCAATATAGGCTGGGGGAATGAAGGGACTGAGGGCAGCCCTATGGAGAAGCACTTGGGGGTTCTGGTGGATGAGAAGCTGGACATGAGCCAGCAATGTGTGCTCACAGAAGGTCAACCATATCCCAGGATGCATCAAAAGGAGTGTGGTCAGCAGGTTGAGGAAGGGGATTCTCCCCCTCTACTCTACTGAGACCCCACCTGGAGTACTGCATCCAGCAGGGTCCTCAGCATAGGTTAGACATGGACCTGTTAGAGCAGGTCCAGAGGTGGGCCACAAAAATGATCAGAGAGGTAGAACACCTCTCCTATGAAGAAAGGTTGAGAAAGAGTTGGGGTTATTCAGCCTGGAGTAGAGAAGCCTGTGTGAAGATCTTACTGCAGCCTGTCAGTACTTAAAGGGGGCTTATAAGATGAGAACAGACTTTTGGCAGGGCCTGTTGCAATAGGACAAAGGGTAATGGTTTTAAACTAGAAGAGCCTCAATTTTATTATTGCAATGATTTCTCACTTTCAACATTATCTGGAAGGAAGAGAGATATTTGGTTCAGAGGTTATTTTAGCTTGTTCTATCCATTTTGCTGAACTGAATTCCTCCCCCCTCCCCAAAAGGCTTTCTTTTTAATAACAGCTGTTATTTCTTTCCAAGTGCTGGGAAGAGGAGTCCAATAAACCCCTTCTTGGGTTGCTTCCAGGAAAAAAAAAATAAAAAAAAAATAATCAGCTGTCATTCAGGCCTGCCTTTTCATTAATTCTGTTTCAGTGTATTTTATATGACCGCACGTCTGCCTTTGGAACGGCAAGGAATCTCAGTGGGGCAGAGCAGCTTAATCGATCAGCAATCCTGGTCACCCAGAAAGTGTGCTAATTGGCCTCAGTACTTGAAGCATGTTACGCCACCTGACCTAATCGTCAGAACTGGAGAAGTCAATAAATTAAAGGAGAAATGCAGATGGATAAAATAAGGACCCGATTCTATACAACACACTGTGAACGTCATTCCTGAAACCAGTAGTGTTACATGGAAAAGCCAAGTCAAGCTTTTGCTGGATAAAGCTAAACGCAAGAATAATTGTGTTTTCAGAGTTTCACCTTTTGGTCTTCCATCACATACATTTGATATGTCTTAACAGTTTGTCTGAAAGCTCATAACTGAATCTGTGAAAACTATTCATTCCTCCACTCTAATGAAACAGCAGTGAAGCTTGCCTTGCCCTGCACTCCCCAGGGATGGACTAAGGCTGGCAAAGCCAATGTGACCTGGTCAGGGGACGAGCAGGGACATGCCAAGGCTCACCTCCCTCAGAGAGGAGCAGCGTTCACACAAAATTTGGCAGCTCGGTTAAATGCCATAGGTGAGATCTCAACTCTCTCTGTGGCAATGGGAGCAGGTTTGCTTAGCCATAGGGTCCTGCATTTACCTCCAGCCACTTATGAACTAATAACTTCGGGCTGCTAATTGAGGGCCTGTAATTTAGACACCTGGAGAAGCTGGTGCAGATACGTCCCACAGAGCCTACTGTATTAGCCATCAGCACTGACCAGGTGAGGGCTGAAGGAGTGGATTGCCTTCAGCAGCAGGGTAGGCTTATTTTAGCCTTATTAGCAGCTCTCCCATCCCTGTGCTGCAGATGAAGGACTCCAGTCCCTGGAGCTGGCAAAGGTGACTTTCCAAGCGTACACTGCAAAGGAATTAGCATGTGCAAGCACACGCTGTCTCAACGAGCACAGGGAAGGATTACCCTACATACACAGCCAGGGTTTTAGCACTAGGGCTTTCAGCAGGCAGTTGGGTTGGGCAGAGCCTAGCAAGGCAAGAGCCCAATATCCCAAACCTGTGCAGGGGCAGATGCCAGCCCTTTTGTTTGGACACCTTCTGAAAGGCCTTGTATAGGCTGCTTGCATTAGCCCATCAGCAGTGAACACATCAGGCAGTGAGGGATGCTCTTTACATCACTCAGTCCCACAGAAGGGGCATGATTGGGTAGGACCCTCAATGACCCTTCTGTGGGCTGGAATAATAAAGCTCTTCATCCAAAGAATGAAATAAACAGTAAATGCTTCTTACAGGCAACGTGTTAAATGGAGGATGGTGTAAAGAGTATCCCCCACTGCTAGTGAGCTAGTGCAAGTGGGCTGCACAAGCCCTTTCAGAAGGTATTGTCATTTAGCCTATGCTAGCAGCTAAACACCATGCAGCCTCTCACCTACTGCTTCCCCCTTCACCTTCACACTTTCTGTGCACTGGACGTAATCTGGGTCTGAGAGACAATGATCGTCATCCTGATCACTATAAATTGTCTCCAGCACCACTAATTCTTTCAGGTACTGAATACCTTTGTCCATGGTGGTCCACTTGTCCAGGTGATGTGTAACATCTTCCTTAAAGGGGTACCTTTCCTTCACACATAGTAGGAGTCAGTTCAAAAGGCTAAGGAATTGTGCCTGTTTTCCAATCTTCTCAATGCTCCCTTTCTTAGATAGGGATCCCAGTTGCTTGGCCTCTTTCACCTCTAACTCCAAACCACTGGCCTCATTATCTCAGCATTGGAGCAGCCAGGTGATAATCTGCTCACACGTATGACAGCTGAAGGCCTTCCACATCTCACAACTCACTCAGGGACAGGGATTGTAGCCATCATCTCTGGCTTTTCCTGTTCTCATGATGACCCTGGTTCATCATCAACCCTTGCAAAGCAAACTGATTTTTTTAAAATATAATTCTTTTTCTGTATTGGGGCAACTGCTACCAGCAGGGGTTGATTCTCAGCTTCAACTGCAGCACCTGCCACCAGGGTTTGAGTGGTCACAGTGCTTGTCATGAGGGTTGGAAGAGCTGCAGCGCCTGATGTTTGGTTGTTTTTTGTTTGTTTGGTTTTTTGGGGGTGGTTTTTTTTGGTGGTTTTTTCTTGTTGTTGTTGTTTGGTTTCGGTTTTTTGAGTCCAGTGACACTCTTCACCCTAAGGACATTGAATAGTGTTGAGGAGAACTCGACAGACATGGGCTAGGCCCCAACACATTACAGGGATCTGAGTCTGGAATTGCCAGGTTGACAATACTTTTCCCAAATATTTTACTAGTTTATCAGGGTTCTGCATTTGGTCAGAGGTAAAATTTCAAAACACTGGGGGTGACCACTGCCCCAAACACTTGCCCATACTCTGCTGCTCATAACTGTCCAGCCTCAGGGGAGACCTCTCGGTGGGGTGGTATTCCTCAAAAAATTTGGTTTAACCCTGTACAAGAACTGGCACACATTTAGGAGACACAGCAATAAGAACATGTTAGTCTAGACACCCCAAGAATACTCAAAATTCTCAAAAGGTGAGTCTTCTCCCCTGTTTTGGACCTAAATTGGATGAGTTTACTAATAAACAACAAAGCTGCATACACAAACCAGCTTAACCTCAAGATCAAGGGTATAATCATATCATAAGCTGACAATATCCAGTATAGCAACATGACAGTCCTGACCCATTTCTCCAAGATGATAAATGGCACCACACGGAACACAGTCATAATAAAGGTTTACATAACACCACCACACAAACAAATGGAGCAGCATTGTGAACATGCACTGTTTAACCAATATAAAAAAGTATATGACAAATTTGTTTTAACACTGTTAGGTCAGATTTGTCTTTATCTCAACCCTTCAAAGCCCCATGTTGGGCACCAAAAAGGACTGTAATGGCCTAGCCTCTGCCAGCAGCTAAACACCATACAACCACTCACCCACCACTTCCTTTGACAAATCAAACAAAGAGAGAAAAACAGAACAGTAATAGCACTAATGAAGTGATAGACGAAGTGATTAATAGAAACTGGAAAAGCTGTACCTGTATCTGAGATGCCAACTCTCCTTGGTCCAGCCACACCAAGGCAAGTTGAAAACAGACACTCCTCTTGTGGGCCAACCCTCCCCTTATATAGGGGCATGGCTCAGTGTGGTATGGAATAGCCCACTGGCTGGCTCAGTTGTTTATCCCGGCTGTGGCCCCTCCCAGCTGCAGCCCCTGTCAGCTGATTGGGACAGCAGCTGCTGTTGATAATTAAACCAAACCTGGGACAGAGGGGGATGTGTGAAGTGGCAAACACAGCCCTGGCTTCACCTGGCAGGGCTGTGTCTTCTATGTTGTGTCTGTTGGCTGGGCCAACAACCCTGATACTTTCCTGGGAAGGATACAGTATGAAAATCTCATGCATGTCCTTCTTAGGGTGCAGCAGCCAGCTACAGATGTGAGCACCTTGTTAGAGTGTTTAATGCCCACTGCTGGCTTGTCCTCTTGGGACATGGCAGGTGACACAAGATTCTCAGATGTCGGACAGGAAACTGGGGAATGTATGCCAACCGCTGTGCATGGAACCATTAGGACTGAAGCCCCAAGGATAAAGATGTTTAAAATGACATCTATGACACATTTGGGTTCTGAATTACGTTCTAGTTTTTGCCTTTATGGCTAATGGTAGGCAAAGTATTTGTGACTATCTCTGCAGCCATGAAGCTCCTCAAAGGCTGAGATGATTTTGTGATTAAATGTTTCTGGACGTGGTAGGTGGTAATTTTTTTCCCCTCAGAACCCAAAGGTGGTAAATGAATGTAAACCAGCCTGAGTCTTTATGCAATGAAAAACAAAAATGGAGAGTTTCTTACTCAAACCAGAAGGTGTGGGAACTGAGCTAAAGTCTCAGTTGGTAGCCAAGCCTCAGTCTTTTGAACCAAAGTGTCCTTAAGAGCAAATTTTCAGTGATTTTTTTTCCATCAATTTTTTCACCAAGTATTGGAATTTTGCAATAGAAATCTGTCAGTTTTGCAGCTGGCTCTTTTGCAGCTATTTGGAAAGTGGTCATCTTAAATTAAAAGAAAAACCCCAACAATTCAAAAATTTCCAGTTGTTTCTTAAATTAGCTGCAGGAATCCTTAGAGCAACTTGGGCATCCTGACAATATTTTGCTCCCTGAGCCACTCTGCATAGCTACACGAGGGACAGAGAGGAATCAACCATAGATTGTGCCACTATCTACATGCACATCCCGGTTCTCAACAAAAATGGACATTACCATCCTTATTTCATGTGTGGCACAACAAAAGTAAGTGTTTATCCTTGAAGTTCCATTAGGAAATGAAATTTACTGACTTCCTCTTCAGAACTTTGTTCCTAACCACCTCCCTTTATTAATTTAAACACATCAAAAATCACAGCTATAATGAGAGAGAGCTTACTGGGAGGCTATCAGGTTTGCAGTTTCCTACCAGTTAGAACCGCTTTGTATTGGTGGAGCCAGTGGAGGGAACTGGTGAGAGAGGCAGCGCTGCCAACCAGGTGCAGGGAAACCAGTAGAGGCAAAATGACTTCCAGCTCCTGGCAGAGCCAAGATGGAAGCGAAGGGGTGGACGTCTCCTACACCAAAAGCTATAGATGCCCAACCATGAGTAAGCGAACATGTGCCTGGTAGGAGTTCTCTGACGCTATTTTATCCAGCACAAATGTCTGGAGGTACACTTATCCATCTGTTGGCTATCCACATAGCTGTGCTCTTATATTTTTCTTTTTTTGTCTGTTGTTGTTGTTTATGTATGTATAGATCTGTGATAAATACATATCACAGCTTCAGAGATAGTTGCACAGATAAATCACCTATAGGCAAGGTATGGTCCACAGCGGGAAAAAACACCACTGTGTTGGCAGAGAAGTTAACAGAAATTTGCAGTTAGAAGTCACAGGTTCAGTCCTGTTAGTTGCAAGTGTCCAACAAAATGCATTTTCAAAAACAATAAAAGTTTTTTTTAAAAAGCAATCAGGAAGAAATTTAACAAGGCACTACAAACTCATTTTGGTGCCCTTCAAGCGTCAGAAGGTGTTCAGAGACAGGGGAGCTATTGATGTTAAGTCAAATATGGAAGGAAAGTAGAGCAGATTATAGTATCCTGGTAAACAGGAAGGAGGAAAGACATAAGGAATAGGACCAATAAATCCTCCAGACCAACCAGGTGAAAAGTGCAAACCTGTCTTGTCCCCTCCTTTCCACAGCTCACTCTTTCCCAGAGCCAACAGAAGTGATCTGGTGCCACATCCTTTACCTGCTGCCTTTCCAGTGGGGATGACATGGTTTTTAAATAACAATAATAAAGCTTTCCATTTGTATTTTAATAAGGAAACATTTCTTTTTATCAGATCACCAGGCCTGTCATGATTCACCTCCGAGTCCTTCATTTGGCTAATGAATTTATGCCCCTCTCTCTAGGGACAGAAGATCTTGTCATTCACAAAATGATGCCATTAGCAGCATATCTCATGCTGAGGCGAGGCAGGGAAAGAAATGCCTGCTCAGTTTCATTGGTGCTTGTCTCTCCTTCCTCCTATGCTTGGTGCTGCAAGAGGGCAGGTTGTCGCTTAGCTCTGACACTGCTCTGCTCAAAGGCTTCTGTCCCATCTCGGAGCCTTTGAGGTCAGAAGAGACCACTGAGTGCTGTGAACGACCTCCCCACCCCCTTGTCCTTTCTCAGATCAGGAGCTGCTTATCCTGTTGCAGTACAAAAATCTCCTTCATTGATATAACTTGTCTGCAAAACAAGTGGAATAGGCTCCCCCATCCTTCACCTAAAGGTTGGACAAGGGTGAAGTTTTGGCTGAAAATTAGTCAAAAGAAGGCTGGACTTTGGTTTCTGTTGGGCCAGGAGGTGATTCTGTGTCTCTGGTGTATTCAGGGTACTCACCCATATGACCTCAACATCACTAAGGTAGCTTCAGACTTTGTTCAAGACACGTGCCTTCTCCGTCTATTTCTGAGGCGTTTCACACCATGTCAGGGCAGCTTCTCAGCTCAAGTTTAGGACTCCAGAGGTACTGCCCACCACCTGCACTCCCATCATGAATATCTGGCAAACTTAAGTTTGAGGATGGCAGAAGAGCAAACCTGTGTCATGGCACATGGGACAGCCCTACGAGCTGGAACACCATCTGGTATTGTTTTTATAGTCTCTGGCTAAAAAGGAAAACCAGAAATCATGGGGTTTTTCCATGCAACTTCAAAATGTCTATTGTTCATAATCCTCACACAAATATCATCTATACATGGACAGTCCTGGCTCCCAGCGGTATGCTGCAGTCCTCCTGGCACATCAGGGAGGCTTTGTGGGAGCTGGATCTCACAGTTACTTGTTGGCAATGTAGTGCTCCCATAAGAGATGGAATTTCCCTGACCAGAACCCCGGGCCTGCTGGGAAATCGCAACTTTCAGGGGATACCTACAGCCCATACCAGGTGGGAGTCCTTCCGTATCTTGTGATGTTCTCCTTCTGCAAGAGAGGCTATTTCAGTAATGTCCTGCCTACCTAACACCCAGTCTATATTTTCCACCAAGAGCAGTATTTTTCCACTTTCAGCTCTCGGGCAATTCTGGGCTAAATAAGACTGTATATCTATCTCTGCTGATTTGAGAGGAAGTTGGAAGGATTAATGGAGACTACCACTTACTTTTTAGTTGCCTGGATTAGGGGAAGCAAATCCCACCCTCTGTGCCTACATTACAGAGTGAAGGATTGGAGGATCAGATGGGATGGGAAGAGGAAAGTGGGTGGGTATGTGTGTAAGCAAATACTTGTTTAGGGTTTATAAAAGTACCTGTTAGTGGCACACCGCTGTGCTGTTATCTGTCATCTCCTGGATGGTCTTACCTGCACAGAGGCACCAGGCATTCCCCTCATCCTAGGCACAGGCAGGAGGAGTTTATCAAGATGTCCCTTCCCTCTTGCTCTACCCTCCGTACCTCACTGTACATTAAAGGGAAACTCAGATAACTAATTAAATGACTTTTCCCTGACTAAACAAAACTTGCTAATATTAAATGAGCCTTCATAGATGCCAGAAGTAAAAGCTATAATGGCATTTTCAGCCAGCCTTGTATTAATTAATTGACATACCTGAGAAATAGTGTAACACATGCAGCATCGACCATCTATGCAGAACAAACCTTTAAAATCTGATGGTCTCAGTGATTCATGCTGCTAAGACCCACCTAGATTGTATATATAGCAGCAGGAGTCTGCTTTAGGATGGGGGGAATGGCATCTGTTACGTCCGGCAGGGCTCTTTATGCCTGCCATTTACATAAGTCCTGCTTTTACAGGACTGGAATTTGCCAGCTTTTACAAGCCAGCTTTCTGCTAGAAGGGAGCTTTGTGGACATTTCCATGGTTTTGTGCATGGTAGATGTTTTAGCAGCTTACAGAAAAGCAAGTTTGGGTGGGTGCAGAACAGGAAGAGCTGTGAAGGTCTCCCAGGGTAAATACTCACAGCATTGACAAAAAATGTGTTCTTTTTCTTACTGAGAACAACGCTATTAGAGACATGCCCAGGCAGTGAGATAACAAGACCGACCCATCACTACAAAGGTGTCCATCCACCCCATGTCTTGGTGAACGTCACAGTATGAGATTACTGCTGCAACCTCTCTGCTATAGGGCAAGGACCCACATTTTTTTTTGCAGAGAACATGTTAACAGAAGTCTTACCTTTAAGATTTCTATTCTTACGCCCTACGCTCCCATGCCAGAGGGGCGCCAGTCTCTGAACTGTCTATTTCCATTTGGCACCTTGGCCATGGGAGATAAGGGAGGTGAAAATCAAGCAGAACAGGAACTTGTCATAACTGAGATTCCAAGCAGGACATGGCATAGAGTCTGATTCAGAAAATACAGCTGTAACAAAATCCTTCAGGACAAAATACCTGAAAGTATACAGGCCAGCAGCACATCTAAAATGTTTTCTTTCACAAATCATCTCATTATCTCCTTATATTGTTATAGTGGTTTTACTCCCTCAACTTCAGAGAAAAATAAAGGTGGTCATTTAATATAGCAGACATAACCTGAGAGCTTCTCCAAAAGGCTCAGCATGCAGTGCTAAAAGTGTAAGGAAGGCCGAGTCCTACCTAACCACTTAGGAACACAGTTTGGCTTTGTTGCCTGCCTTGTAGGTCTTTGGAATGGAGGTATATGAGATGGGCAGAACTGTGATTCATTTCAGATGAATCCTAATAGATCCCAACTTGTTTCTTTAGCTTCTATAATACCTTATTTAAAATATAAAATAAAAACATGGACTTTACTTAGAATGAACAGTAGGACAGAAAAAAAAGTCAATAGTAAAGACCTTCTGTTCTGTAAGGAATGTCTCGCTGAGTCAGATCACTTACCCAGCTCCTTCAACCATGCATGGCTAGACACACTAGGTATTAAATTAATCTCCCTTTTCAAAAAGAGATTTTTATTCCTGCATGTGGAAACAAATCTATAAATAATCAAAAGGTAATTCTAGAAAAAGTAATGGTTTGTTTTTCCCCTTCAGTCACTCACATGAGCACTGGCTTCCTTTCAGCCTCGGCAGTGCTTTTATCAGGATCTCAAAGCTGTGGGTCCACTTTGGCTTCTGCCCAACAGATTAGGTGTAGCATCAGTAACCCTGCAAGAACTGGTCTTGCTCATGCTCACTCTCTCTTGTAATATCCGTATGCAGGAACAAACATTTCTAATTTGGACAACATAACTGAAATCTGCTGGAAAATGGACCAGATTTCCTGCGTGAAGGGAATGGATGCCACATTTAGAAACAAGTGCTGCTAGAACACTGCTGTTCCACTAGGGTTTTTTTACATGAAATCAAAAGTCTAAATACCATGGTTTTGTCCACTTTTCCCTTCTTCCCCTTTTGTGCTGGAAAGCAACAGTGCCTATGCTCCCACACAACGCTGTCAACGCTGTGAGGTACACAAAGCCATTAAGCACTACCCAGCAACTCTCCAGTTGTGCCCTGCTGTGGCCATCACAGCACCTCATGCCCAGGCTTGGCGTACGCTCAGACAATGTGGTCTGCTGCTGAAGTCATAGCCTACCTTAAATCCAGTACTGATGGATGTTTGAACAGGCATAATGAGGGTTTTCAAAAGCTGCTGCCAATTTGGGAATAGTGGGTTCTATCTGAGAAACTACCGCCCTGTGAAATTCTCGCCCGTACCCTGAATTTCAGTAGAAGCTAGAGAATCCAACTGGTAGACACATGATGTGGGACTCAGTTCCCTGAAGATAGGCATCCAGTGTCATTTCAGGCTCCTCAGGAGATTTAAGCCACTAGCAGAGGGTTGGCAAAAAACCACAAGCCTTCAGACCCTCAGCCATTTGGCACGAGTGCTGGAGGCTAGGCAGGATACCCACAGTATCTGCAGGGCCATCAAACACTTAAGAACTCAATCCTGCCCAGAGGGTGGGATTCAGCTCATGGATTAAGACACTTAAATATAAATGCTTCCGTGTGTGCTACACACCTGACTGTCCACTACAGTAAATGACAACCTTGCTGGTGAAGCCTACAAAGGGTTTTGTCTGTTCAAGTGTAGGTGTTTCCTTTTGGGGAGCTGATTGGCAATTCATCTGTATCAAAGGAAATTTCCATGAGGACTTCAAAAGGTATTTTTCACAAAGAGGACCCAGAGAAATCTGCATCTCTGGAGATACTCAAAACTCGTCTGGAGATGCCCCTAAACCTTGTGCTGCAAGTGCTGCATTGAGGGGAGGGGGGTGCTGCACAGCCCCACTTTAAAGCCCATTCACTAGCTCTCCACTGATTCCAAGTCTATCAAAGCTACTTTAACAAGTGTCTTACTCTGTAAGTTGCATCCACTCCCTTGGGTCTCAATCCTACATAACTGATAGTGGAAAGTTGAGGGAGAAGCAACATGGCTTTTGTAGGGGAAAGTCATGTCTCAAAAGCTTACTGAAAGGCTTTGAAGGAAGCATTCGGCAAAGGCTGTCTCATGAAATGTTCTTACAGAAACTGAGCTGCCATTGGGTTAAGGAAAAGTTTATTTGTGGGCTAATGAGCAATTAAAAGGTAAGAGATTGTGAAGAATGGTACTATTTTTGCAGTGGTGGTGATTCCCCAATATAATCAATGCACATCATGAAATACACAACTCTAACAATAAAGACAAAATGATGACCTCTGGGTGAGCTATTGCCCTGAAGTAAAGGATTGCTTGCAAATGAAGGTGGTCTGTGAGCACCAGCCCAGTGTTTAGCAGCGGAGAAGGGCAACAGAGTGCTAGAATTTCTAAAGAAAAGGAAAAAAAACCCCAACCAACCATCACTACATGACAGTGGACTGGGGCCTGGGCCCTGTGCTCCTCAGCAAGCATAGCAGAAACAGAAATGCACAAGGTAAGGTGAGGGCTAGTAAAGGTGATCAAAGGCAGAGGATAACTGCTGTTACGAGGAGAAATGAGTCTTCAGTGTGGATCAGGAATAACTGAGGAGGAATAGCATAAGAATGTCTAAATTCATGCATAAATCACATCATATGTGATATGCATATGTGAAGATGCTTATTTTCCTTCACTGACTACAAAGCAAGCTAATAATGAGTTGCTCATCTGTAAAAATCCATGCAAAAGTTAGTAAGAGGTTGGTTAAAATGAATCCCACTTCTAACATCGTCTCAAAATGATAGAGTAACACATTTCTGCATCTTTGAGAATTGTGGCCAAAGCTCCTGCAGGGAAAAATCTGGTGTAGGGCAATACATCAGTCATATAGCCCCAAACTTAGTTTAAGTCTCTATACAAACCCAAGAGTAACAACAAGAAAGTAATGCCCCTTGGCAGCAGCTGAGACACTCTCTTACAGACAGAGCATTGGAGAGGGTAAGGCTGCATGTATCTGAGTGGCATGAAGCAAAAGCAAGTGCCGGCTACATGAATCAATGTATGCGGAAATGACGGCTTTCGTGTTTGCCTAGAAGATAGATGGTGTTTCAGTAGTTACATGGTTAAATGTATTTCTCTTTTTGTCCTCCATCCGATGTTACCAGAGGCTTCAGAAAGCTGTCTTGGAGATGAAAGACCTCCTAAATTACACTACCAGGAAAATAGCTGTAATGGTGCATATATTTTGCTTCCAAGATGAAAGTCACTGAGAAAAGCATCGCTATTAAAACATGAAACTACATAAACAAGGTTAAAGAATGCAAAATGTGATTCCTATGACGGGAAGGGAGTGAGCTGGACCAGAATGGTTTCTATCCTTCTGTTTACATTTTCCTAGTTATTTTCAGGTAAACAGCAAACCATTTTGTCTTCTTCAAAACACAAATGAAATTTTAAAACACAATAAACAGCCATGAAAATTGCCACACCAGGGCTGTCTAATCCTAGACTGCCTCTGATAACAACTAACAATAGATATTTCATGGAAAGATACAAACCTTCATATAGTGGACAATGCTTATGGGAAAATTACTTCCTATCCCCCGGGGGAAAAGACTGGTTATTTTATGCTGTGTTTATGTGGGAACCTTAGATTTTATTCCTCTTAACCTTATTTAATATAACAGTGAGTATTTTCCATTACCTGTTCAAATCCTTCTGTGAATCCTGCTGCTATTTTAAAACTATAAATCCTTGGGCAGCTCATACTACCCATTATGTTCTGCCCTGATCCATTGCCCTTCCCTTCTCAGAAACATTTTCCTGCCTCTAATTTTCCTGAAAGAGGGTATTGCTTATTCTGCTTATTCTTATTTTGCTAACTTACTCTGTGGCACAAGCTATAGGCTAATTTTTTCACTTCCCAGTTCTACAAGGGTCACTGTAATTCAGTTGTTTTTTTTGTTTTTGGTTTGGTTTTTAGTTTTTGTCTGCCTCACTTTATGGTCTGAACCCAGGAGTCTGCCTTGATCAAAACACGGGAAGCAGCAATATTTCAGGCCACAGACCCAAGCCAGAGGTGGCTTCAATATCTTCCACTCAGAGCAGGTTAAACGTGCATGTCTGAATCATTAGCTGGACGTTTGTGCCCCTCTCTGTCAGCCCCACATGCTCACCTCGAATATTCAGAATCCAGCTCTCCAGCAACGGACAGAGGTACTGCTCCCACCCAAATAAAAGCAGAGCACCAGCTGTTCACAATACCATACTCCACAGACAATGTGACTTTATTCACAAATATGATTTTTACAGAGGTAGAACAAAATACTTTATATAATTTTTTTTTAAAACTATATACATATAAAGAGTATCATAGAATGACAAGAAAGAAACGGTTATAAACAAAACAATATTATGCCATCAAATACAGTACAAACAGCATGCAAGAACAGCTTCAAATGAAATCTTGCTGGTGTAACTTTATTTTATTTCTAATGTGGTAAATGAAGAGTAGTAAAGAGTCATGCTCTAATTGGATTGAGTATGCCACAGCTCTACAATTTAGTTTTAATTTTTTTTTTCTTTTACAATAAACCATCAGGGTAGCTTTCTTTTCACTGTGGTGGGGAATGCTTTTGTAATGCCCAATGTAATCTTAACAGAAAAATATATTAATCAAATCTACAAAGTGTACTCTCATTTAAAAAGCAAAACCATAGAAACTGTACAGTTTTAAAAAGCGAATTATCTCAACTGCTTCTTAAGAGAATTTTCTAAACAAAGAATAAAATATGCAGAATAAAAATTAGGAGAGCTATTGTCCTGTAACAAAGCTAATCAAATACTTGTTTTCTACCCCAATAAACAGGTTTTTTTAATTAATGACTATTCTGGAAATTATGAAGTGGGCTGGGTTTTATTAATGTTCCACTTGACTAATAAAGCATGAACTCCTTACAGGTACTATAGCTGTCACTCCCCAGGGGGGATGGAGATCAGTTCTGCATGGATGCTAGAGACAGGAATAAAGGTTAGTAATTGATGTAGATTTAAAAAATATTTTTTAAATGTTTAACATTTAGTAGCATCTATAAAAATAATCTTGCTTGTTTTGCTACTGGATTGAGATTTGGATATGGGATTTTCTGCTGGAATTCATTCTTGGCCCTCCCAATTGCCAAGGACTTCCACTATATGTTACCTGGGCTGCACCAGGTCCCACAGACAATGGTCAAGAGCAATGGTGAGAGCTCACACCTGAAACACATGAAGTCCACAGCCAAGTACACACTATTTTCCTGGTGGCTAAGGACTGAACCTCAAGGGTCTGAGTTTTGGGGAACAGTGCTGTCCTGCCGCTCCATCCCTCTAAATCCCAGTCCACATCATTGTAAGGGTGAAGGCTGGAGAGTGCAACTGTGCTGTTACTCCTATGAACCATCAATACCGTTGACAACCACGTCCCCCATATCTGCACACACTGTGACTATGAAAGCTGGGGGTCTGGTCACGTAACTGCCCTGCTCAGGGCCAGCAGCAGTCCTTGCTGCCGTGCCTGTGGGAAAACAGGGCTCTCTCCCTCTGCCACAGGCTTTCACCAGTGAGGAAGGAAGGGTTAAATCGCTCTCCTGCAGCTCCTGGCCTTTAAATGTCATTTAAAGATTCAACCACACAAACAGCACCTGTAGGTTCAATTTGTCTTTATCAAGAACATCAGGATGGTCAATATTAAACACATGCTGTTTATGGCTATGCATCAGGCACCAGCCCAGGCTTCAATCGCAATGAGTTTACTAAAGATCAAGCAGAATATTGAACAGGGAAGGATGGTGGGTCTCATTTGACTCTGAGCTCTCAGGTGATCCTGGCTTCAAGAAAGAAGCTCAACTCAAGCTGCGAGTGAACATGGGGCAGGTCCCACGTCCAGTACCAGTGACCAGGGGTTGCCTGAACAACATCCTTTGCCAAATCACAAGGATTAAGTTAACAGCAGTGAAAAGGGTAAAGAAATATCTGCCCTGTGCCATAAATCCATCCCTGTGGCTTCCTTCATGGCTTTGGCATCTTCCCAGGCAATGGATTGTCAAACCCCTCCGGGTTGCCCTGGTGCAACTGAAAACGGCATTTCACCCTGCAGCAGATTATCACCTCCAGAAGCAGGGCATTTATTGAGAGGTGTGCTCAGTACACTACCTACACAGAGGAAATACTCTACATGATAGTTTACGGTCAACAGAATAAGCCTGGCACCTCTCTGTGGAAGAACGGTAAAGACCACGGCTGAAATAACAGGATTGTCAATGACATTCAGTAGGAGATAATCAAACTCTCTGAGTAAGACTGCATCTTTCTGTTGTGTAAACTGGTCTACAAGTATGAATAAAACAATACATCCCTGCCCCATTAGCCTTGGCGAAGATTAATGCCCTCTAATCTATGCTAAATAAACTCTGAAGCATGAAGAGCAATATCCAAGTCCTACACTCAGCTGCTTGTGAATTAATAGGGATCACCCTGAAATTGCTATCATGAAATGCAAATATTTGCAAAAGAACAATTAAAAGATATTCCTGAAGTGCAAATGAAAGGCTCATCAGCCATGTTTGTGGTGTGCACAGGGACAGTCAGAAGGCGAACGCTAATGAATCCCAGGGCAGAAATCTGTACTAAAACGTTAGCCCATTGGCAGTAGGTAATGGCACCGCATCTTGCACTTGGAAATAATTCTACCCAATAATCAGAGGGCTTGGCTTAGAATGCCCTAATTTTGGTTCTTTGGACAGTTTGTTTGGATGTAACTACCTGTATTTTCAGAAAGCTGCAGTACATGGCTCACAGTAAATCTACTTCAAACACTTGCTGATACTGCTCAAAATGATCTCATCTGCCCTGATCTGCAATTTTGTGTTAGCTAAAGTAATAAAAGAATCCTGTTAAATCTAAATTATCAAATGAAAAAGGCAATTTTCTCATTCATACTCCATTAGTTTTTTTAGTTATTGCTAGGAAAGCTCTAAAATGCTTAGGCCATAAAATAAACATGTGGCTTAATGTACAGTATGTGTACTTAAGAGGATGATGGCATCTGCAGTAACTGCTCTGTACTGCTATAGTAATGGAATGCGCAAATTAGGCAACAGCCCATACCAAATAAAGCATACAAAAATGTATGGCAAAAAGTAACAAGTCTTCCGCTTTTTTTCTTTTTTTTTCTTTTTTTTTTTTTTTAAATAACTCTTTAATTGCTATAAAGAATAAATCACCAATATCCACATCTACAGCATAAAATTGCAACATGGTTGATTTTGATAGATGCCTGTTACCTCTGGGCCAGCAAAACTCTGAGATATTATCTTTAACATTTCAATGATTAGAAGTTTATAAAAGCTTCCCCTTCCCAAATTAAATTAACTTACCTATTTTCCAGTGCTGAAGACAAACGATTAGCCTAATATGGTTTCAAGCACACAACACTTAAAATTTTGGGAAAAAAGCACCCCAGATTCTTAAATAACAGAGATGTAGGATAACATATGAAAAAGCATCAAAATACTCACTTTTAAAAATGGAATTAAGAGCCTAGATCACTTAGCTACCTTTTATTATTCTACTCTCAGGCTCTTCATTCAAATATACCAGAGTACTTTTTATCAATAATTTAAATTCCTTCAGAAGAGTACCACAACTAAACCTGTGAATTCGCATAAGCAGGATTGCATAGCCAAACCATTTACAGACATACTTTAGCATTACTTTGCAACAGTAGAAAATAGGATTTTGAGAACACAAGAATCTCAGAAATTCAACCCGTGTGCTTCATTATCCCTTCGTGGTTTGCTAAAATAGGTATCACTCAGAACAAGGAGCAAGCAAAGCCTCTGCAGAAAGGTGCAAGGAACATCTGAATCAGACAAACTCGATGAGCATCATAAAATGCAGACTGGAGATTTCTCCTTCAGCTAGGCTTTCACACAAATATATTTTCCTGGCTAGAAGAGATGGCACAGCACAGTTTTACAGAGGGAAATGCAAAAATATAAAAAGGAGAGTCCCATTTGTTTCCTCAGTAATCCCATAAAATCAACAATCTGTTTCCATAACAGCTCTGGACATTTACCTGACTGCTGACAAGGCCTTTCCCCATCACTTGAGGTGAACCTACACTCTCCTTTTCCACGCTGTCAGTGGTAGCTACACAGTCAGAGCTGCTGTGCTTGTTATCCCCTAGCTTCCCATTAATGTGACCAACTTGTTCTCACCAGTTGCAACAACTGTGCAGGCCTATTTATTTATAGTTCAGATTTTCCTCCATTCATAGCACAAAGCTGAAAAGTAAACAACAGTTAAGAAAACACTTGCTTGCCAAAGCCCTGCATGAGAAGGTGCAACCTCTCTTTGCCAGAGCCTGGACCTGCGTTTACTCACACCCTCAGCATCGTTTTATGCTCTAGCTTGGCATTGTATAGGAATAATCACCATCCTCTTAAGCCCCCCTCTCTTATTCAGCCTTTGAGAAGTTATAAAATAAAACAGAACACTGGTTTCTGAGACTATATTGACTGCACTAAGTACCCACAATACTGTATATTTGCTATAAGAACATGAATGTGTGCTTTCAAAGTGTGACATTCAGGGCTTCGAGGATGTGTAAGGAATTAGATGGATTGTTGTGTCACGTAATCCGAGGCTTCAATGTACCTTTAAAAATTTGTTTAAACCCCCAAAAAACAGAATACACGTTTTAACTGTTGAACTTCTACCAGCTAGAGGAGTTTGTAAGGACCCTATCACTATGTGGTTACAACAGAAGATACACAGTTAAGGTCAGGTCACGATTTCCAAGAACATTCACAGGGACTGAGGATGAGGAAAACGAGGGACGGATCCTGCAGGAACCTTTGGGAGACTGAGCTGCTCACTGGGGAAGTGCCTTGAGTATTGCATTCACTTCCTCTGCAACCGCTGTCAAAGCAAACTCAAACTGCTCCTGTGGAGAGAACAAATGCATAGTCTGAATAATAAAACAAAGCACTTTCCAAAAGCCTGGTGCACTATTCTGCAGCTGAGCATCCTCAAGACATTGTTGAAAATATGAATATGCAGGAGGAACTGTACGCTGCAAAGGAAAGGAACAGAATGTTCTGGGATTATTGATGCTATATAACATGTTTGACAGCATCCTGAAGCCAGAGTAATTTTAATGGAGAAAAATGTTCGTAGCAGAAACTAAGCTATTGGGACACAATGATGTATTGCAATTGCATGGTCAGAAGGGTTTGGGAGTAGTTGATCACCAGCCATTTCCTTCTGACAGAGATGGAAACTCGTTAACACAACTGAGATATGAATAGGTGAGATGCTGCAAACCAGAGTCTTTGTCTTCTTTCAGGACTGTTTCTAGTTTAAATTAGCTAGAATAAACATCTCCTCATCTTATATCTGTTATATAGAACAATATCTGCTTTTTGGTTTACCTGTTATTGTTCTTTTCCCTTTTAATGGCCCTTCTGCACCCACAAATTACTGAACAGTGTTTAGATCACTTCTATTTAAGAATGACTTGGGAAGGCTTTTCTCTGCTATTAATTTGCTGTAAGCATAACCCCAAAATTCCTAACAGGCTTCTGTGCTGGTTTGGTAGATGTGTGAAGGGCACAGCCATGAATGGCCACCACTTCTAAGTGCTACCCTAACACACTCCCGAAATGTGTAGTCCTACAGAAGGACAAAGGAGTTTTACTTCCTCAAGGTTAACAGGTGTTTTGCTTTTCAAGCAAGTAATTTTTCTCAAAAATTTAGCTTACTGAAATATCTGACAAGATGATTTGGTATTCGTGACTTTTCAGATGAAAAAAAAAAAGTGTGAATAGTTTACTCAGAATACAGGCAAATCAAGGACACCACACAAGGACTTTTGGGAAGTGTCTGGATTTTTTTAAGTACTCCAGTGGTTTAACCCAGCCAGGGTCAAAAGCTGCTTAAGAACGGACTTTGAGAATGGAGGTCTGAGATGCACCCTCCAAAGCATCCTGAGATCACTGCTGGGATACTGTGTCTCCAATCAGAAAATTCTCTGCCTTGTTTTACCCCACTGCAGAGACATCTCCCCTGCAGAGATGCCTCAGAGAGAAGCAATGATGAGCACAGTTCCTGAGCAGAGAAAGAAGAACAAACCTCAGAATAATTTCTCAGAGACACTGACATACAAGAATTTTGCTGTCTGCTTGGTGCTGTCAAAGTGACATCCTTGTACATTTGCTGGACTGCAGCCAGGAGTTTTTAATCAGACAACAGTTCACCCAAAAGAGTAGGACTCATCCTCATTAGGCACAGAAAGTGGTGTATATGCCTGCCTCCCAGCACTCCTCAAGGTCTCTGCAATTAAAGAAAAGACTAGAAATGCTGGTCACCACCCAGGAGCATCAGCTCTATTTTAACTGGAGTGCACTAAAGGTGTGAGAGGAACTGGAGGACAGCAGAGACACTGAGGGCATTCATCTGGTCATACCGCACCAGAACCAAACCAGGTACTAGCTCAAAAAAGCTTCAGGAAATTTGGGCTGATGCGAGAAGTGCTTGCCTGTGGGAAAAACAGCCTTGGCAAGAAGTGTCGGCAGCCACTGGACTCCATCATTGCAGTGCTGTGAGGCAAGAGACTGTGGAGCAGCCTGGGCAGCGTGAGAAATCCTTGGGCTGGGGCTGGCAGGAGAGGGGCAAAGCAGGTGCTCCCAGGATGCCGGTGCTCAGATGTGAGTGGGACAGCTGGTCCCCATCCCTGCCGGTCCTTGGAGCACAAGGAGCACAACAACAGAAGAGGTTGGTCTGATCATGATGGAGCTGACATGGTGATGCAGCCAAGTTTCAGAGATGTGCAGATGCCTCTTCCAAGATGTGGGTGTCAGTTCGGGAAACTACCCATGACAATCAGGCCACCTATGTGTTCTTCATCTGAGTATTTTACAGACAGGAAAAGCTTGTAAGACTGGGGACTACAATACATTAATACTAGCCCTACTGCTGAAAATAACTTATATTACTCTAAAGTTATTCACTGAGCTATCTGCCTTTTAATCTTGTTAGACAGAGACATGTTCACCTTATTGTGAAGATCTGTCAGATTGACAGATCTTTGACCTTTGAGTGTCTTTATGGCTCATGGAGGAGTAGACCTCATGTGAACACAGTGCACCACCTGAGGAAAAGTGTCTGTCTCACCTGAGAACTATAGACCGATCGACACAAACTCCAAAGTTCAGAATGGATTTTGGAGACAAGTTCAGTGGAGACTACTAACTAACATTAGGTATGACCTTAAATTATCAAGGCAAAACAACTTACAAAGCACAAAATCATTGCAGCCAGAGCTCAAAACTGTCTGTAAACCTCTGCAGCAAAGGGGACAGTAGAGCAGACACACAGCATGTGTGAGGACACAGTCTTTCTGGGATGTCGCAGCTGAGCTCTTCCCCATCTCTCCTTCTGGGTAATACTCACAGAAGAAACGAAAATAGTGCAGTTTCCACTGACGTGTATCATAACCCTCCAAAGAAAAGCCTTTACACACCTTCTGTGCCTTTCCATGAGAGCAACCACAGTTAGAGAAATTAATTTCAGTAATTTTTAAAGGAGCTCACTTTGTTGTTTTGTACAGCTATGCTGTCATTCACATATGCTATTCACATACAGGACTGACTGGAGATGAATTTTTAACATCTAGCTTTGCCTAGAAAACAGAGCTAGTCAAGTGTATGGTGGTGTCAGTCCGCCTATAATGCAGAAGTGACAAGAATATCTTTAGTAAAAAATAATAAGGTATGTTTCATTACATCTACTAATAAAAATTCCCAGGAAAACAAACTGAATACATGTCGCGTCTATGGCACAATGAAGAATCTTAGCTAAATATTACAAACTTTGAGAGGAAAGATATAAGAGAAAGAAAAAAAGGAAATTTATGTTTCTCCCATCACAGAGAATACACTTCCTTCTTCACTACTTTCTCCTCTCGTATGTGACATATCAGTTCTATTTTATGATTTCCCCTGCAAAAATAAAAATAAAAATAACAAAACCACAAACCCTCTATTATGCTTCTCAAAAATGCAGTGTCACTATGATAATTTCATTACCATTTGTTATATACAGTGCTTTTGAATTAAAGATCCCTTCCAGAAGACAAAATGTTGCAAACAAATCTTTCACATGCTTATGAAAATGTGGAGCGCTGCCTGCTGGAAACACAATAACATTGCGGAAGTAAGTTGGTGTTTATTTTGCCTAGGGATATTCTGTAATTGGCATTTCTAACCTGACTTTTAATCCATCGTTTTAAATTACTCCAAGAGTCTAATATTCCTCATTTGTATTCAGTTGGGAAAGCACAGGGGTTTGTTTAAATCCATCCGAAAAATTCTCTGGGGATTGCGCATTGCTAGCATGTAACCAGATATTTATAATTTGCAAGACATTAGCTTGAATAAGTGATTTGGGTGGTTTTGAGAAAATGACAATGATGGAAGAAGGAGCAAGAGGAGAGATAAGCAATATCCTGAGAAAATTTTTCGTCCTGGATGAAAACACAAGATACATTTATTTTCTGGAGTTCTTCCAGATAAATGTTTAGAGGGGAAAACACATCTTGAGCAAGATTTTCATGGGACTCGGGTAACTATTTCTGAGCTAACTAAGAGAAGTTGTTCACATAACCTCATTCTTTGGTGTGGGAGCTATGTTGTTTCTTCTGTTGAAGGCAACAAGCTGTAATTTCTCTGCCCTGAGAGGAAAACTTCAATCTGATCTCTGTATTTCTACAGAACAGCCATATATTTTGGATGCATTTACAGAATAGTTCAGGTATTGCATCCTTCATCTGAGTAAATATATGTGACATTGGATACTGTGCATTTTTTTTTCCAGTCTGGATTATCAAAGCAGAAGAAAGATTTGTGCAATATTATGTCTTACTTGCAGATAAAGATTAGTTAGCTTTGACTAGCTCATCTTTATTTTTCATGCACTTATTTAATTGGTAAATAATAATTAGAGCATCCCCAACTGTTCTCCAGTACCATTTCTCCTAGCATTAGTGGGAAGATAAAATAATTAGGAAGAGATTCAAGACAAGTTATGAACCAATGACTCCTGCAAGACAGATTTATTTCACTTTTGTCCATCAGCAATTTCAACTCCCTAAATGCTGCAGACTTTCCTAGCAGTTCCAGCCTGGCCAAGATGCAGTGCTGTCACACTGCTCTTGTTACTCAGTTTGGTGCGGTAACTCTCATTCAATATTTTGCAGTGTCACATACAGATTTATTTGGTGTCCATGCTATGAATGAATTTCTTTACTGTCACATTTGCAGCTCTTAACATGCAGCGATTATGCCAAAATATCACTCCATACATCACTGAGATTGTTAATAATAGAAAATTTCATTTCTAATTTAAGGGAGTACAAGCAAACCATCATTTGTCTTTAAAAATTCTACATTGTGGGAAAATGTCAGAACTATTACAACTGACAGGAATTACAGAGTAAGATGTTCACCTCACCAAAGAATACAAATATAGTTACCATGCCACACCCATAAAGGACATGGTTTAGGCACAATGTAATATCTTCCATTGAAAAATACTAAAACTGACTTTATTTCCTACAAAACTGTTTCCTTTAATTCAAAGCTGCTTTTTTTCAATCATATGCAGCATTTACATGTTCTTTAATGAGTTGAACCTTTTAAAAATTATTACATGCACAGTTAAGCACAGATACTCTAAGCAAATAATCCATATTTCAGGATGAAAGCAAGAAGATTCTTTCAAATCTACATTTTCTTTAGTAGGGTATAGATTGTTGTCTTGACTGCCCTTCATATATGGTAATCAAGATAGATGTTGGAGATGTTACAAGAAAGAGCAGTAAACACCAAAGAAAGTAGCCTAGATAAATCTTCAGCATAAATAAACCTCAGTTGGTAGGGAGCCAAACAGAGTAATCAGCAAGCGACCTGCGTTAAATTAGGTCATACCCTCTCTCTTCTGTCATGAAAACAACTACTGTGAAAGACCTTTAATGTATTTAAAATCCCAGTGGATTTATTGACAGTACCTTTGTCTGGACCATGCCTGGTCTCTGGTCCCTCAAGTGCTCCAGGGTAGCAGCAATATCAATCTCTTTAGCACCTGCAACAAACCACAAATTGGGCTGAGTTCAGAGCACAAGATAATCCATGCTGCATCTGTCAATCTTTTGCTATCGGGTTCCCTTTGGGCTAACAGTCCAATTGAAAATTATTACATCCATCTCTCAGCAGACTTGGCAGGCAGCTGCAATTTTTGTGTTCATATAGAAAAATAAGAGGTTGGGGCAGCTTTTATTAACATTAATTCAAGAAGAGCCAGAGAAAAACAAATTTTTAAAAA
>WEIS01072818.1:22835-43091 GCA_013389965.1 Todus mexicanus | reverse complement strand
GGGGGGGGGGGGGGGGCTCTGCCCCAGGAAACGCCGCTGGGACACGGGCAGCGGCAGCGGGCAGAGTGCGGGCAGGGAGTACCTTCCACGATGAAAGTCCTGGACTTGGAGGAACTAAATGGGTCCCCTGGTGATAAAACAGAGATTTAGAGAGAGCAGAGTTGGCCGCTGCTGGCGGAGCGGAGCGAGCGGCTTGCCGGGACGGGGGCAGCAACCCGCCACTTTGNTTGCTGGGACGGGGGCAGCAACCCGCCACTTTGCCACCGAACCGCCCTCGCCGAGGCTCGAGCGGGTCCCGGTGCCAGGCTGGGGGAAGCAAAGGCTTAACCGCAGAGCAGGCTGACTGTGGTGGCAGAGGAGCGGTTTCTGCTCGGGAAGGGAAAACGCCCTTGAAATAAAAGCCTGGCGCAAACCAACCGCGATGGCAACAAAAGTCGGCAGGGAGGAGAGCGGCACCGCAGCGCGGCACCCACCTTCCATCGGCGTGTTGGGGTCGGGCCGGTTGGCGAACACCACGTCCACGTACTCCAGCTGCAGCCGCTCCAGAGATGCCTTCAGCCCTGCCGCACCAACAGCGCCGTCAGGTGTGCCGGGCCCCGTGCCGCCAGCCGGCGAGGCAGCCGCTGCGGCACCAAAGCCGGCAGCGCCCGGCACGCACCCTTACCTTCGATGATGTGCTTTCGGGACAGGCCCCTCTCGGTCTCGGCCCTGGAAAAGGAAAGGCGGTGAGAGCCCGGCACGCTCCGGCCGCTCTGCCCCGGGGCTGGCGCACTACCTACTTTCCTCCCCAGAAGATTTTGGTGGTGATCACCAGGCTGGACCGTCTGCGGGGAGAAAGAGAGGGTCACCGGCGGCAGCGCCTGCGAAGCCCCACGCGCCTTCCCTCCTGCTCCCTGCCCGCTGGCACACCCAGGGCTGCTCCACCAGCTTTCCCCAGCCCGTCAGCACCGCGGTGACCGGATTTGCCGCACGGGAATGAAGCCTGGCTTACCTCCACCCTTTCTTCTTGATGATGTTCCCCAGCACCACCTCGGCCCTACAAGGTAAGGGGACATCAGTCAGCGGCACCACAGCAGTGGCAGCCGCAGGGACAGCCCCGCTCCCTGGCAGATGCGGCTCACCGTGCCAGGGAGGGTGCGCGGCTACACCCGTGTGGCACCAGGACCACGGGGCCCTGTCCCGAGCTGGCACCGGCTGCCCCGTGCCAGCAGCCGCTTTGCAGCTGGCAAACACGGGAGGTTCCCGGTACCGCCGCAGCTCGGACATGCTGGAGGCAGAGGGTGAACCCCTCGTGCCACTGCCGGAACCAGGTACCTACTTGCCGGCGGCGTAGACTTCTGCCGTGTCGAAGAGATTAATGCCATTGTCATAGGCTAAAGTCATCAGCTGCTCTGCCATCTGCGAGGGGAGAGCAGAGGGTCAGCGGAGGGGCGGCTGAGAGCCGGAGCGCCGAGGCGTGTGCTGGTGAGCTCCGGCACACGATGTGCACCGTGACCAGCGCCTGCGGCTTCACCGGCCCCATCCCTTCACCCCTTCGCTCGGCGCACGATTCTTACCTCGTCTGTGATTTGCCCTCCAAAGGTCACCCATGTTCCTGCGGAAGAGAGAGGTGAGTGCGGTGAGCGCGCGGTGCCACTGCCCCGTGCCCCTGGCCACCCACCCCGGCTCCCCTGGCACTGCCCCGGCACGCGGCGGCTGCGGTTGGCCCGGCCGCGTGTGGCACCGTGCTCCCAGCGCAGCCCGGTCGCTTCTTATCGTGTTGGAGGCGAAAAAGGGAAAATAATTTGACAACTTCTGGGCTGCGTCTCAAAACCGCCGCCGGGCCAGAGGGAAACCCTTTCCTTGCCTTTCCTTCGCAACGCATCGCCCTCGCCAGGCAGCGCCGGCAGCAGCCGTGGAGGGCGGGGACACCGCGGGGCAAACCCCGGCACTTACCCAGGCCCAGGCAGGACACGCGCAGCCCAGACTTCCCGAGGTTCCTGGAAGACAGAGACCTGTTAGGGAAGCTGCCAGAAAGCCCCAAACGCCGCCTCGTGCACCCGCGTGCTGCCGAACGCGCCGTCCCCGTGGGCTGGGGGTGGGGTGGCGGTCCCTGCTCCCTGTTCCCTGTCCCCATCCCCACCTTGGACGGTCCCGCAGCGAAGGACCCCCCGTGGCTGATTCAGAAGCCATCCCAGGCCAGGCGTGCCGTGGCTCGCCGGCGGCGCGGCTGTCACCGGCGCAGCGATGCCGTTTCCCACACACAAAAGAATCACTGCGCCTGGCAGGGTAATCGAGAGTGGCAGTGGGCAGTGACCTCGTTAAAGCGGCTCCCTGTGACGAGGCCGGGGCGTTCGGCTCCCCAAAAGGCGCTGACGGGACAGAGCAGGAGCAGGAGGAGATGGCACGAGGGTGGTGAGGCCTGGAGCGCCCCACACGTGGCACGAGCTGTGCCCGTTCTGTGCGGCGCGGAGTGGGAGCAGAGCGGGGTCCTGGAGAAATGGAGCAGCCCTGAAAATGTGGCCGTGCAGGGTGTCGAGGAACAGCTTTTGGGAAGGGGGCCGGGCTGGCAGACGCCCTCGCCATGGTGATGGAGAGCCAGTTTCTCGTTAAAAATGACAAAGGCTCGAGGAACGAGCGTTAAAATAAATAAAGTGTAGGTGAGCCGCGGCAGCTCGCCCGCGCGGGTGTCGCGTAGCAACCGGGAGGCGCCGCCACCGCCGGCACGGGCACCGGGAGCCGGGCAGGGAGCAGCCGCCGTCCGAGGGCATCTTCCTGCCGCGTTGCCGCATTATTGCCCAGCATCTGGAGGAGCGGGCGCTCCCCCCAGCCCCGCGGGATTTTTTTGGCCGTGGCCATGGGGCGGCAGCGGCTCAAGCTCCCGGGATGGGGGGTCCCGGTGGGCACCAGCCCCGTCCCGGCCGTTCCAGGCTGCGGGGGCATCACCAGGGTCCTCCTGGGCGCAGGCAGCACATCGCTGCTCCCAGCTTTTCTGCCTGGGACTGTGCTGACCGGCCACGCAACGGGGATGCTGGCAGGTACTGGGGGGGGCCAAGCGCCCCCGGGGCGGTGCCACAGCCTTCCCGTCCCGACCGCGTGCACAGAGCGTCCCTCCTGAGCCGGTCACCCGCTGCCTGGCAGAGGGTGGCCCCCAGTGTCCCCTTCTCTGGATGGGGACCAGGCTGTGGGGCACGAGCACCGAACTAGGACGATGTGCCCGTGCGCGGCCCCGGCATCGCTGCCGTAAGGGTTTGGTGTTCCAGAGCTGGATGGGGCCACCCCGGCCCCCTCCCCGGCGCCCGGGCAAAGGGACTCGGCGGATTTGGACTATGGCGGTGGGTGACAATGATGGTGGGTGACGGCTGGAGTCATCCCCACGCTCCGATGCGCTTCGTGCCTAATGCTGGTCACATCTGGGCTGCAGCGAGGGCAGGCAGCGGCTGGCAGCTGGAGCGTGGCGTGCGCGGCCGTGGTGGGGGGGGAACCCCAGCCCTGTGCCTCGGTGCATGCTCGTGGCAGGGGGGAGCCCCCAGCCCTTTGCTCCAGTGCCAGGGACATGGAGCGTGTTAACCCGGTAGGTGCTGGCTGGGGGGCACATCGTGCCCTCGCTGCCCTCCTTCGTTTCTGGACCCGCCGCGGGCAGCCGAGAGCCGAATCCTGGCTCCCAGCTCCATTCACGCTTGGCAGCACAACGAGTCTCCGGCAGCGCCGTAGCGGTGCCGTCGCAGCCTGCGGATTAACGCGTGCCGCCGCTCTCAGACCCCCCCGGCTTGGCAGGCGCTGGGGATCCTACCCCAAATTGTAGGGTCCCTTTTCAGCCCCATCCCACTGGTTTTACGCAAGACTGGATCGAAGCCTTCCCTGAGAGGGGACGGGAGCGAACAGTGAGGAAGGAGCCGGAGCCGCACGGTCAGCACTTTTAGCGCCGACAGATCTAAGGAGCAGGACGCGAGACGGGGATTAGGAATCCCCCCGCCCCCCTTTCCCATCCCGAGCTCGGTGAGGAACAGAGAAAGCCGCTGAGCAGGCAGCAGATCCCGTCTCCTACCGGTATTTCATCCCCGGCTGCTTGATGCTGGACTCGCTGGAGGAGGGGGCGTTCTGCACCGAGAGCTGCCCCAGGCTTCGGGCCACCATGGCCACCGCGCGGAACTTGCCGCGGGTGCCGAGGCTGGGGCTGCCGGCATTCTGTCTGTTCAGCCGATCCTCCGCGCTCCGGCTCTTGATGCTGTGCTCGGAGCACACAAAGGAGACCTGCATGCTGCTCCGGCGGGCAACCGCGCCAGCTGCCTAAATTTAGCCGGCGCCCCAAGCGAGGCGGGAGCTCCTCCCGCGCGCCGCCAACGTGACGGCGAAGGGCTGCGAGGCGGCGGGCGAGCTGCTCCCGGCAGCCCTCCTGCCCTCAATATTTGATGAGCTCAGGAAGCGAGTGAGCGGTGCCTGGGCAGGTGGGGGGCAGCAGCAGGAGCGTCGCTGCGGGTGTCCCCCGAAGGCAGCCCCAAGCGCGCCCCGCGGGCAACGCTCCCCGCCCTGGTTTGGGGTGACGCTGGCCTCCCGTGGCGGCGCAGCATCCCTCCTCCTCTCGGGTGGGTGCGAACCCAAACAAAACCTCCTGGCTGGAGCTCTCGCACGTCGCCAAATACCCTGTCCTGGGGCGAAAGCGTCGGCGGTGGCGATGCCACTGGTGCTCCGCGGTGGTTTGCCATAGCAGGACCACTTGCCCCCTTTGGGGCCACGACCGTAGCGGCACATCCCCCGAATTTTGCCCATCACGAGCTCATTGGATTGAGGTAAACCCAAAGGAAGGACGTGAGCCAGCCGTGCTACAGCACCATGTTTTGGCCGGGGCCGTGTGCCGGCTGCCCACACCGGCTGGGCCCCGGGGAAGAAGCGAGGAACGGAGCTGGGGCTTCGCTTGCGGGGGAAATTACGCATGTTCAGCCCTGATCTAATGAGGAGTCTTGTAATCTGCTCCGCTTCCCGCTGCCGCAAAGCTCCTTAGCTGGGTAATCCCACCGGCGCCAGCGCCGGCCCCACCGCGGGGGGGACTCGGCAACAACCTAGAGGAGGAGAAACCCTGGAAATTTTGGGGGTAACGGACGCGTATCTGGAGGAGCAGCACCGGGGTGGCTGTGCCAGCCTCTGCCCATCAATAAATAACCACCCCATGAATATTAGATGGGCTCTTGCCGCTGTGTAAATGTTACCTCTGTCATTGTGAGCAGAGGGGAACCTGACCCGCGGCGCGGCACAGCGTGGCAGGAGCCGGCAGAGCCGTGGCTCCTGGGGGTTTCGCTGCAGTGGGGGAGCCAAGAGTCCCCCGGCACCATCACAGGGGGAGCAGCCGCGTCCCCAGCCCCGGTGCCCCCGTCCCCACCCCCAGCTGGGTATCAGGGTGCCCAGACCTGCACCGCATTGCCCACCTGAGGTACTGGGGGAACCAGCCTCGTGCCCTCCGAGGAGCCGCGGCCGGCTCACCAGTGGCCTGGTGCGTTCTCCCTGGCACAGGCGGGTCATGAGAAGGACAAACGGCGGCTGAAATCCTGATACCCCTCACAGCGCGCCCAGGACCCGCCTGCAAGATTAATGGAGCGCCGGATCTGCCGCGAACGCGCATCACAACCGCGTGGGTAAAGCACCTCTGTAGCTGTTTGCTCCAAACGCCTGATCTTTAACAGCACGGAGGATGTTGGTGCTCGCAAACTCCCCAACAGCAGAAGGAAAATCAAGTGAGAAGCTCAAAGCTCACCGAGCAATCGAGCGGTAACGGCGCTGACCTGCCGCAGCCTCCCCGCACACGAGATCGCCTGTTGTGCCAAGGGCACCGGCTCCTCCCGGCCTCGGCACGGCACAGGGGAACCAGCGAAAGCTGGGCTTTTCCCTCAGGAGGTGTAAAACCAGAGCTAAGCAGCGTCCTCTGCTCCATCCCCGCATCTCGGGCCAGGCACGCTCGGCCCTCGCCATGTTCGTCGCCCCGGCGCTGCCTTACCTGTACCTCATGCCGGTGGCGCGGGCAGTGCTGTCGGCCAGCGAGAGCCCGTGCATCCGCAGGAACTCCTCCAGCGTCTTCGCCCGCNCCCACTCCGGGGGGTGCCGGCTGGCCACGCTGCGCAGGCTCTCGCTGTACGTCATGGAGAGCATCCCGCCGCCCCAGCGCGGGCTCTGCCGGCCAGCGCCGCCGACAGCCGCTCAGCAACGCTACGGAGAGAGCTGGGAAAGCGTCCCGGCACGATGCCGGTCTCTGCCGACGCTCACGGGAGAGCTGCGCCCGCATCCGCGCCGCCACAGCCGCGGCACCCACCCTCGTGAAGACCGGCGGCGGGTCTGCAGCGCGGGGAAGGCAGAGCGGGGACCCCGGCAAAGCCGTCGCCTCAGCGGAGTAAATCCATGGCCGGGGAGCCGAAGAGCAAAGGTAAGGTCGGTGGCGGCAGCGCGGCAGGGAAGGGACGCGGTGCGGCGATGAGCTGGGTGGCGATGGGCGGCTGGGGCTGCAGTGGGTGCCCACCACGGCTGCCCCGAGCCTGGTGAGCTGATGCAGCCTGGCACGTGCCCGGCTGCGCCTCCCAGCTCGCGCCAGCTCGGCTGCCGCTGGTTTGCGTCCCAGCAAGGGATGTGGTGGGCCCCGGGAGCCGGGTAGGTTGTGCGAGCGGTGGCGTAAGTGCTGGTGAGATTCTGGCACGGCGTGCCAGCGGATGCGAGAGGTCAGGACTGGAAAGGGGGCACCATGGTGCGCCCTGGGGAGGGAGGGCACAGCTCGCTGGTGGCTGCTGGGCCTGCGTCAGGGTGCCGCAAACTGCACTGCCAGCCGGCACCTTCCCCACAGCCGCGGCAGCGACCTCGCAGCCGGCGCAGGCTGCCGAAAATAGCCTGCCGCAGAGCGGGCTCCTCGCACGCTGGAAGTCCTCGCCGCCTCTACGGCTGGGATCTCACCGGCGGTGGCACCGGCATCGATTTCCCTGCCGCCCTCTGCACCGTCCCTTGTGCTCAGGGTCTGAGAGAAGGAGCGGGGACTGGGGCCAAAACCGCGGCACTGGAGCCGAAGCGGCTGCCGGGAGCGCGCCGTGCCGGGGCTGTGCCGGCGTCAGCCTCCAGCCAAGCTCCCACCGGTGGTTTTTTGTTTCCCTGCGAAGCTCAGATTTACGGCAGCAGAAGCCAAAAGCAAAGTGCACCTTCCCGCTAAGACGTGACCTCAAGGAAAAGACGAAAAGCGAGAAGCTGCGGAGCAGCAACTGCAAGGGGTGAGTGAAGCCCTGCGGGGCTCCTGCAGTACCAGCGCTGCTGGAGACCCTCCCACGCTGCGCCTGCTCCACAGCAGGGGCTTGGGAGCGCAGGGAGACGTGGCAATGGGACCCTCTCCTGCGCCAAAGTCAAACCACACCCTGGCCACCTCTTCTTGCCATGCCTCGAAGCCAGAGTCTGGAGCTGGCAGCACCGGCACCAGCCCCTCTCTGCAGCTGGTGGTTTTAATTAGGGCAGCGCCCGCGGTTCCTGCCGGGCTTGGGCGCAGCACCCGGCCCCGGTGGGATCCCCTTGGCCCCGGTGGGATCCCCTTGCCTGACAGGGGCTGGGAAAAGTCTAAGCCGGCTGCACCGCTGCTCTGTGGCTTCGCCGCGCCGCAGTGAAATGGCTGCAGCAAGCGGAGCCGGGGGCTTGGTCTGAGCTGCTCTGAGGCGCGGGGTGGGAATCCACCAGCCGCCTCCTTTCGACACCTCCTGATTTTTGGCTGGGTAACCTTCTGGGGCGGCAGGGAGAGCGCGGCGGCAGTGGCTTTGTCCATGGGCGGGTCGTTAGCAGAAATCCCGACGCCGTGGGGCTGCAGGAGCGGCCGGAGCCCAAGCGGAGCCGTGCCCAAGCAGGAGAGGCTGTTTTTGGGGGAAGGAGCGGGGATGGGCATGGGACACGGGCTCCGCGGGGTGCCAGGGGACCGTTAGCGTGCACCAGGGGCACAACAAGTGGGTGACGGTCAGGTGCGTGAGGGAGCTGCTCGGAAAGGCATCGGCCCAGCCCGGCTCACCAAGCTGGGAACCTGTTGGCAACCAACAGCCTCCCGAACCCCCAAAAGTCCCCAAACGAAAACCTCCCCAAGCCACCAAATTCGGAGTCAGCCCACGCAGAAAATCCTCCCTGCTGCCCGCAGCAGGCGGCATCGCCGGCTGTGCCCGGCCCCGCGCCACCGGCCCCGACTCACCCGCGCGCTGGGGACGCTGTTGATCCGCGGCAGAGCTCTGGGCAGCTGAGCTGCCCCGGGGCAGTTATAAGAGCCGCGGCCGCCGGGTTTTTTTGCATTAGGGGAGTGTCGGCGCTGGGCGTCCAAGGCAATTGGCGGCTGAGGGCCCCCCCAGAGCCCAGCTTTCTCACCGCGCTCCATTAGCCCTATTAGGGGATTTTCTTCCTCGTGAAGGGGACCTAAATTATTCATGGGCGCCTCACTAAAAGCCCGGGGATGCGCCGCTGCGTTATCAACGCTGGCATTGCTGCCTCCGCCCGCAGCCGGCCCTCGCCCAGCGGTGACAGGTCCCGAGCCACCGGCACGCAGCGCGGTGTGGGGACAGCCGCGGGCTCTGGGGAGCAGAACCGGTGCTCGGCAGCAGCCGCAGCTCCTGCGATCCTCGCAGCGGCAGGGCTGGAGCTGGGCTGCGGCAGGACCGACACGCGGACTCCCCCGGGCAGGAGCACCCAAACAGGGCTGGGTGACAGGAGCCGGTGGCCACGGTCAAGGCAACTCCTGCCTGTTGGCCTCGGGAGCCGTTCCCACCAGATGTGTCCAGCCGTTCAGGTGTCTGGATAATTTGGCAGCCAAAGCCCAACCCGTGGTTCGGGCTCAGCGGTGCCGGCGGTGGCGCGTCACAGGGACAGACACACTGGCAGTGCCGCCGAGCTGCCCAGCGCTGGTCAGCCTCTCCGAGCACCGAGCACAGCCACGGGCAGCTCCCCGTCCCCAACCTCATCGGGGCTGGGCCAGACCAGCACCTCGGGGCTGCCGCAGCCCCGCGAGCACCGCAGCGGCTGCTGGCACGGCGTGCGGGGAAAGTTTTCGCTTCAGACGGTAAAAGGGTGGCGAGGGAAAGTGTTGCCTTCCGTACCACTTAACGACGCGTCTCTTAATGGAAGGAGCAGCGCAGCGGCTGGCTGCGCTCCGGGAGCTGCCCTTGGGAAACGCCAGCGGGCTCTTCCCGGCGCAGCATCGGCGCAGGACGATCCCCCCGAGCCGAACCCCACACCCCGTGCCTGCAGACCCCGGGTGAGGACGGCCCCCGCCTACCCAGCCGCACATGCAGGGTCCCCGTGTGGTGGTGCCGAACCCGCGAGCGGGCAGAGACGCGGTGCCGCGCCGGCAGCGCCCCGGGCCGGGGGGATTTTGGGGCGAGGGGAGGGCTGGGTTACCTGTAGAACTGGAGCTGGCGCTTGGGGCTCCCGTACCTCGCACTTCCGACAGCAAAGGGGAGAGAGAAGAAAGATGCCACAAACCCCGTTAGAAAGGTGGAGCGAGACCGGGTGGCAGAGCCGGCGGCCGCAGGACGGGCTGGTGGTGCCCACCCGTGCTGCGTCTCGGCGGGCACCAGACAGCGGGCACCGGCACGCTCCCCAAAAGCGCCCACTCTTCCCGTAACAGGCATCAGCGCCTCAAAACGCTGCTGATGCTGCCTGGCTCTTTTGCAGTCCTGGAAGTTTTTTGCACAGAGGCAGGTTCGGGTGCCGTGGCCTCGGGTTTGGTGCCCCACAGAGGCCCCCTCCCCCCAGCACCGCCCCGCGCCCTTACCTGTAAATCATCCCTGGGGAGCCCGTCTGCCGCAGCGAGAGTCGCGCCGGGGAGTCAGTGGTGGATTCGGGATACATGGAGCCAGCCTGGGCTCCCCGGAGCCGCTCGCCGCCTCACCCCTGCCACAGGGGAAGAGAAATAGAGGAAGAAACAGGGGTTTCGGGGCGCGCGCGTGACGGTGCTTCCTGTTGCAGAAGCTTGCGAGCCGGATGGGCGTGCGGCGCAGGCACCGGCGCGGGCACGGGCAGGCTGGGCACGGCAGCTCTGCCAGCCCCAGAGCTCAGGGCTCCCACCCTGACCTGCCGCTGGTCCCAAACCTGTCCCACCCCTGCCCCGTGCTGCTGGCTCCCCAACGGGGTTGCTCGCCCCAAACTTCTGGGTGTTGCAGGGAGGGCAGAGCAGGGCTGCTCGCTGCCCACGGCCACGCCACGGGGCAGCCCAGCTGCGGCAGCGAGGCACCGGGCGGCACCGGGGAGGGCTTACGAAATACCGGGAACTGGTGAAGAAACGCGGGCCTGGGAAATGGAGCATCGTGCTGGTGTTTAACAGTAAAGCAGCCCCCGGAGGGTCCCTCTGCAAGGGACAAGCCAAGGAAAGGAAAAGAACTCGGCTTTTTCCACAGCCCCGGGGGTGCAGGAGCTCCAAGGGGGCTCACCCCCAGGCACCCCGACCTTCCCTGTCCCCATCGTTATACCCCAAGTCATGGGCTGCTTTTTCCCCGAGGTGGGGACTAAGAGATCTCTGGGCTCATTCCCCGGCTGCCCTGGGCAGAGCCAGAGCAGCGCCTGGCACAGCGTGCTCATGTCCTGGCACGCGTCCCGCCTGCGTCCTGGCACGGCGCGCCTGCATCCTGCATCCCTCCCGCAACCCGCATCCCTCCTGCATCCCAGTGCAGCGCGCCTGCCTATGGCCTCCCGCCTGCAGCCCAGCGAGGCNCATCCCTCCCGCATCCCGGCCGCGTGCCTGCATCCCGGCGCAGCCCCTGCAGCCCACGCAGCCCAATGGCAGCGGCTGCGGCAGCCGAGCCCGTCCCCAGCGAGCGGCCCGCCCGCCCACCGCAGCCCCCGGCCCTGCTGCGGCCCCTGGCCCCGGTGCAGCCCCGGTGCGGAGCCCCGGCCCCTGTGCCCCAGAAACGCGGCTCCCTTTGGCCGCGGCTGCACCGGGGCCGGACATCAGGCAGGCTCAGTAAAACCAGGTTTATTTTGGAGAGGGCAGGAGGGAGCTGTTTCCCTGGCCCTGCACCCTGAGCAGGACCCGGCCAAGCCCCCAAAGCCATCGCAACCCCTCAGCTTCTCCCGGAGCTGCTCGTGTCACCTTCAGAGCAGGTCAAGGGCAGCCGCTGGCCCGGCAAGGTCTTGCACGCTCCTGTGAGCTTCTTCATGCTCGCTCGGTGCCACTTAATTAGCGGCAGGATAAGGATGCTGGAGCGAGCTGGGGGGGGATGCGGGAGGCACGGCTGGACCCGCGGCCCCAGCGCTGTGGGGCAGCGGCGGTGCCGGCACCGCCACAAACCGCCACAACACCAATGGCAGAGCTTGGGACGGGCTCTGTTTACGCATCCCGGGGATCGGTGGTGCGATGAGCTCAGCTCTGCGATGAGCTCAGCTCTCCGCAATGTTCAGCAGGACCCTCATCCTCACCCGTTACCTCGCGGCAGCGCCGGGAGGACCGAGCGCGGTGGCTGGCAGGTCTCCAGCGGCACTGGAGGAACTTTGCCGGGAAGGGCTGGCACACGGGGCAGAGCTTCGCGCCCCGAGGAGCCAGAGCATCCCAGTTCCTGGAGCCATCCCACCCCTCCGAGTCCCCGAGCCAAAGGTGCTGCCAAACGCTCGGACTGCTCTGTGCCCACACTTCGGTGCTTCCCCGAGACCACTCCTGCACCTTCAGCTTCCTCATGGCAAAACTCCGCCGCGAGTCGGCAACCGCGGGAGTTTCTGCAGGGGCCACGCACAGAAAGGGAAGAAAAGTGTTTTCTTCTGCGGGGTGCGCCCAGGACCCGGGTGCAAGGCAGGGCTGCCCTGAGAGCTGCTGCTCCCACCGGGCCCCAGCCCCACGCTCGGCCGGCCGCGGCGGGGTGGGCGATCGTGGCTGCAGAGATGCCGGGGGGGATTCGTGCCCCCGGGAAGCCCCCGGGAGCCAAAGCTCTGCTGGGCCAGCCGGGGGGGGTCTGTGGACTGCGGCCGCCCAAACGCGCTGCAGTCGGAGCAAGAGGGGGTGAAACTGCGCCCGGAATTAACGATGGGAATATTGGGGCAAAGCCTCTGCACCCGCCGATGAACCTGAGCCCCCCGAGGGCAACCCCCTGGGCTGGGGGGAGCTGTGGGACCCCCACCCTGCACCTCACAGCGTCCTTCCCGGCTGCTCAGGTGAGTGATGCAGGGCAGAGGGTGCTGAGCATCTCCGTGCTCTGGATCCCCCTCCTCGCATCTCTACCCCTTTCCTACCGGGTTTGCAATCATCACCCTCAGCAGATGCCCCCCAACGCTCCCCGGTGACGGTGACTCCAGCACCATTACTCACGCTGCCCGGCTCTGCCTTCCCGACGGTTTTCGACCTGTCCCCTCCTGCCGTCCCCTCGGTGTCCCGCGCACCCCCCGCCGCAGCCCCGGCGCCGCAGGGATCCGCAGCGCAGCAGCCCTGCCCCTTCCCCCTGCCCNCCCTCCCCAGCCCTGCATCCCTCCAGCATCCCTTCTGCATTCCAGCACGGCACGCCTGCATCCTGTGTCCCTCCCGCATCTCAGCGCAGCGTGACTGCACAGCACATCCCATCTGCATCCCAGCGGGGCACGCCTGTGTCCTGCATCTCTCCCGCATCCCTCNTCGGTGGTGCGATGAGCTCAGCTCTGCGATGAGCTCAGCTCTCCGCAATGTTCAGCAGGACCCTCATCCTCACCCGTTACCTCGCGGCAGCGCCGGGAGGACCGAGCGCGGTGGCTGGCAGGTCTCCAGCGGCACTGGAGGAACTTTGCCGGGAAGGGCTGGCACACGGGGCAGAGCTTCGCGCCCCGAGGAGCCAGAGCATCCCAGTTCCTGGAGCCATCCCACCCCTCCGAGTCCCCGAGCCAAAGGTGCTGCCAAACGCTCGGACTGCTCTGTGCCCACACTTCGGTGCTTCCCCGAGACCACTCCTGCACCTTCAGCTTCCTCATGGCAAAACTCCGCCGCGAGTCGGCAACCGCGGGAGTTTCTGCAGGGGCCACGCACAGAAAGGGAAGAAAAGTGTTTTCTTCTGCGGGGTGCGCCCAGGACCCGGGTGCAAGGCAGGGCTGCCCTGAGAGCTGCTGCTCCCACCGGGCCCCAGCCCCACGCTCGGCCGGCCGCGGCGGGGTGGGCGATCGTGGCTGCAGAGATGCCGGGGGGGATTCGTGCCCCCGGGAAGCCCCCGGGAGCCAAAGCTCTGCTGGGCCAGCCGGGGGGGGTCTGTGGACTGCGGCCGCCCAAACGCGCTGCAGTCGGAGCAAGAGGGGGTGAAACTGCGCCCGGAATTAACGATGGGAATATTGGGGCAAAGCCTCTGCACCCGCCGATGAGCCTGAGCCCCCCGAGGGCAACCCCCTGGGCTGGGGGGAGCTGTGGGACCCCCACCCTGCACCTCACAGCGTCCTTCCCGGCTGCTCAGGTGAGTGATGCAGGGCAGAGGGTGCTGAGCATCTCCGTGCTCTGGATCCCCCTCCTCGCATCTCTACCCCTTTCCTACCGGGTTTGCAATCATCACCCTCAGCAGATGCCCCCCAACGCTCCCCGGTGACGGTGACTCCAGCACCATTACTCACGCTGCCCGGCTCTGCCTTCCCGACGGTTTTCGACCTGTCCCCTCCTGCCGTCCCCTCGGTGTCCCGCGCCCCCCCCGCCGCAGCCCCGGCGCCGCAGGGATCCGCAGCGCAGCAGCCCTGCCCCTTCCCCCTGCCCGGGGAAGCTGCTGCTGCTGCTGCAGAGACGCCTTTGTCCCCCAGCTTGGCATCGCCGCACGGGGCCCCCCCGACCGCGGCCGGTGGGCTCAGGTGTGATTAGCGCCCGGTCGCTAACACCATGGACGGACGAGGCAGGTGTTGGGGATGGAGCTGCGACACGTGAGGCTGCCCGTGGCGGTGCCGAGCGGCCGAGGCTCGGCTGCCGGACTCAATGACACAGCCCAAACCCACACGCCACGCGCCAGACGGGGTTAGTCCTGCTCGGCCGTCACGTACGCCAGCGACGGATTAACGGGGTCCGTCAGGCCACCGAGCGCCCGCCGGCTCCCCAGCCTGTGCCCCCTCCCCAGCCAGCCGGCCGCTGGGCAGGCTCCCGACGCGCCGTGGCTACCGGCCAGGCACGGCTGAGCCGCTGCCACGGCACCGACCGCTCGGCACCACACCTACCTGGCTCCGGTGCACGAACGCGCTCAGGAGGTGGAAAAAATGCGATGAGACCCCAGCTGGCGGCAGAGCTGGAGGCTCCGCAGGGTCCGGGGAGCGGCGCCGATGCCGGCGCTGAGCAGCTGCGGCAAACACCACGGGTGCCGGTTCCTACCCCATTCCCGTTGGGTGCCCGGAGCAGCCGAGCGCCCCGCGCCCCGGGATGCGGCAGCACCAGGGATGCTGCAGAGCCGCGTCCCTGCCGCTCTCACATCCTGACTCGGCAAGTTTGGCTCCGTGCAGCCGTGGCGTGTGCCGTGGCGTGCAGCCCGGCGCCCCAATCCCGACGGTGCCTTAACCGTGTCGGTGCCACAGCCTGGCACCGGCAGCGCGCGGGGGCGAGCGAGCGGCTGCCACTCGCCGCCGGCCGCCCCCGCGCAGCTCGGTGAGAGGAGGCTCGTCCGGCAGCCGATGGGCATTTCCATCATCAGACGCTGCTAAACCGCGCCGGGGGTTTTCTCTTACAGAATTAATCCTGGCGACGCTGCGGGGCTGCCTCCCAGCCCCGGGCTCACCCAGCTGCCCGTCCTGCCGGCCACCCGGCCTCCTCCGCCCGCGCCCATCGCACCCGCTCGGCGGCTTTTGCTTTTTGGCCGTCTTGGGCCAAAAACCCCACGCGGGGCACGCAGAGAGGGGACACCCCAGTAATTGGAGCACGCGGGTCCCCGGCAGCAGCACAGCACCCCAAACCCGGAGCAGCAACAGCACCAACGCGGCCGGTGGCTGGACTGGACACGAGAACCAGAGGCCAAGCCAGCAAAAAGGGGTCAGGGCTAAACCAGAGGCCAAGCCAGCTAAAGGGGGTCAGGGCTTTGGAAGCTCGTTGCAGCTTTTTTCATCTATATACCAGGAAAAGCCGGTCCCTCTCCATCTGCCGAGTCCTCCTGACGGCAGCTGCCAGCCAGTCGCTCTGCCCGGCCAGCGATGGGGCCGGCAAGCACGACACCCGCTCCAAACCGCGCCGGCGCCGCCAGGGACCCCTCGGCACCGCCTGGGGACTGATCCCAGCGGGTCACCCACTTTCACGCGGGGAGGGAAGGCTGCAATGCCTGTCCCGTGTGGGGAGCGCGGCGGCAGCTTCGCTCCCATCGACGGTGCAAACCCCGCGCCCAGTCGTTCCGATCCGGCTCTGCCGCACGTCCGACCCACAGAGCTGCACACCGAGAGCGGGGAGGTGACAGGCGGCCCTGCCGCCCTCCTCCGCAGAATAATAATAATAATAATAAATAATAATAAGAGAAGCAGCTCTTGCCTATCTCCCATCAGCAGCTGCGAGCAGAGGCGTTTCTCGCTAACCAGCTGGAACATCCCTGCCTGTACGCGGCGCGTACATCGAGGTGCGATGCACACCGGATAGATACCGCCCAGCCCGCCGGCTCCGGCGCGCAGCCACCGCACAGCGCCGCGGCTCCCAGCCGCACTTTGGGAAGAAAACCTGTGTTTTTTGGCAAGCTGGTTGGAAGCTGCGCCCGCGCGAGGCCGGGCTGGCAGCACAGGGATGTGGGGCACGGATCCGCTCTCCTGCCGAGCGGCTCCCCGGTACCGGCACCGGGCCGAGCACCTGAGCCAAGGGTCCCGGGTCACCCGTGGCACCCGCAGGGCGGCGACTTGGGCACGGGGCGGATGAGGGAGCTGAGGCTGGTGAAGGTGCCCAGGGCTGGGGGAGCCAGGGCCCGTGAGGATGCCCAGGGCTGAGGTAGCTGAGGATGGTGAGGATGCCCAGGCCTGGAGGAGCCGGGGCTGGTGAGGATGCCCAGGCCTGGAGGAGCCAGGGCCGCTGGGGGTGCCCAGGGCTGGGGGATCCCCCCCGGGTCTGGCCTTGGGGGGCTGCTCCGGGTGACCTTTCAAGGTCCCTCCCCACCCACCCCTCCTGCGGCCCCGGAGCGCCCCAGTTTGGGGTGTGATGGAGGCAGCCCCAGGAGGGCAGCGAGGGCCGGGCCGAGCCGGGCCGGGGGGGCTCTGGGGAGCGGGTCCCGGGTCCCCGTTCCCACCGAGCCCATCTCGGCCTCCTGCGGGACCCGGCACCGGGACAGCTCCGGTGGGTAGGAACGGGGGAACAACGACGGCAAGGACAGCAAGGACAGCACAGACAGCATCCCCGTGCTGCCGCCGGCGGGTCCGGGGCTGCGGTGCCACCGGGGGCTGAGCAATGCCCGGCCCCGCCGCCTCTCTCGGTGCAGCGGCTGCGGGATCCCNATCTCCATGGAAACGCGTGGGAGTGCGCGGGTCTGGGCGTGAGTGCACACGAATGTGTGCAGGGGTCTGGGAGTGCAGGGGTCTGTGTGTGCCTACGCGTGTGTACAGCGGCCTGTGTGTGTGCACGTGTGTGTGCAGGGGTCTGCACGGGTCTGTGAGTGCACATGAGCGTGTGCAGGGATCTGGGAGTGCAGGGGTCTGTGACTACACACGCATGTGTACAGCGATCTGTGTGTTGGCAAACGTGTGTGTAGAGGGGTCTGCGTGTGTGTGCAAGGCTCCGTGTGAGCAGCGGTCTGTGTGTGTGCACACGCGCGTGTACAGGGCTCTGTGCGTGCACGCATTTGTGCAGGGGTCTGCACGGGGCTGTGCGTGCACACGTGTGCGTGCAGGGGTCTGTGTGTGTGCTCTTGGTGGGCCCAGGGGCTCGGCTCCAGGGGGCTCAGCACACGGGGTGACCCGGGGTGGCCGCTCCAGCCGCCCCGTGGGGCTTGGGGGGTGCCCCGTTTGTGCTCGGGGGCCGCCCCGTCGCTCCGCGCAGGCCGGTGGGAGCCCCGGGACGGCCCCGTCGGGTTCCTGCCCGTCCTCGCCGTCGAGGCTCGGAGCGGTTCCTGCAGCACGTGCTGCGTTTCCCGCTCGTGTTTCCCAGCCCAGGTCTCGCCGTAGCCGCCGCTGGGGAGACGTGACCTGGAGGGGAGCGCGATGAGCGAGTGGCAGCGGGTGTTTGAGCAGAGCCTCGTCCTGCCCCCGCCCTGCCAGCGCAGACGGGCTCGCCGCCCGGGCTCCGCCGCCTTCCGCTGCGTCCTCAAGTCCCTGGAAGGGGCTGCGCTCGCCCAGGTAGGAGAGCCCGGCACGGCCGCTCCTCTGGCCCCCGCTCGCTGCCGGAACGTTCCGCGCTGCCGCCGCCGCTCGCTGTGTTTGCGGGACGGGCGGCGATCCAGGTGACCCCGCTGCGGCAATGGGGGGATTGGGCTGGATGATCTTTCGAGGTCCGGTCCAACCCCGAGCGCTCCGCGGTTCTGTGGGACGGAGCTCACGAAGGGGGAGGTTTGCAAAGCAAAGTCGCTTTTTGTGGGGAGCTGACTGAAAACCGCACGGAAACAGGAATTGGAATCTCCTGGAGAAACACCCCCGTGTGTTTCTGCTTGGGAATCGGAGTTAGCCCGTAATTGATGCTTCGTTTAACTTGTTAGCTTGTAATTGAGGTAAGCTGTTTTAAGTTGAAGTCTCCAGGTAGCACTTTCAAAGTCTGCTCTGCCTTCGTGAAGCTCTAACCGTTCCGGTTTCCTGCTTTTGCTTGGCTGGTTCTGTCTCTCGGGCGGGTTCTCCAGCAGGGCACGGCGCCGTGCACGGCCACGGGCCCGATTCGGGTGTCGAACCCCGGGAATTATTTGCCCTCTCCTCCCGAAGCGTTTTCTACGGCTTTGGGCTGGCGCGTCCCTGAGCCCCGTTTCCTGTCGTGCCTCGCAGGGAGCCGAGTACCAGCTGCGCCTCTCCCTCTTCGATACCACCTACCGCCAGTTCTTCGGGAGGACGTGGAGGAGCGGCCGTCGAGCTGCCCGCGCTGCCCCGCCGCGCCCGCCCCGGGCGGCTTTCAACGAGGTGGGTTCCGGGGGCCGAGGGGGGCAGGGCAGAGGCTGTGTGGAGGTGCCGGGCTGGGACCTGTGAGCCACCAGTGGGACCCCACGGGAATCCCCAGGGATCGGCAGCTGGCTTTTGGAATCCTATTGTGACTTTGCGATGTTTTCAACCAAAGTTTGTAAAACACAAGGTGGCAAAAATCTGGAGAACATGAATCACGGAATCGTTTTGGTTGGAAAAGACCTTTAAGGTCATCGAGTCCACCCATTCCCCCAGCACTGCCAGGGCGCCACTGCCCCGTGTCCCTCAGCACCACATCTCCACAGCTTGGAGACCCCTCCAGGGATCATGGGGACCCCACCCCTGCCCTGGGCAGCCTGGGCCAGGGCTTCCATGGAAGAAACTTTTCCTAATATCCAACCTAAACTTTCCCTGGTGCAACTTGAGGCTGTTTCCTCAATATGTCGTTTGTGGTCTGAAAAGTTTGAGAAACGCTGATCAAAACCATGAAATGCCGGCGGCTGCCTGGGGAGAGGCGGTGAGAGGTGTGTGCGGTGGGGGCAGCGATCCTGCCCGAAGGCGCCTGGAGCCGCAGGCGCGAGGTCTGAGGAGGGAGGTTTCTGCTATACGAAGGGAAGAGCCGTTTCTTCGCTCGGGTTCAGCCAGGAGCTGCTCTCCTTTGGAGGCAGCCGAGCTCAGAGTGTCCCCCTGCGCTGCCTGCTGCGTTGGGAGCTGGCGGCAGAGAGCAGTGTTTCTTCACGAGTGGGAAGGCAGAGGAGGAGCAGCCGCCCGCCCTCCAGCAGCGCTTTTCTCTCCCTACCTGGGAACTGAACTCGCCCAAAGCCACGCTTCCACCCGCTGCCGGTGCTGGCAAACCTGGGCTGCCCCTTCCTGGGGAGACCTCACTGCCTCGTAGCGTGGACGGCAGCCGAGCTGTTTGCTGACTAAACTGCAGGTGAAGGGCAGCACCGATGAGCTCCACGCTCCCTCGCTTATTTAAATCCACAGTGGTATCTAGGGTGCTGAGGTGTGCCTTCTTCTCCAATGTTTTAATTATCAGCTGCTCCCAATTAAAATAGAGATGGAGAAAAAAAAACCAACCTTGGGCAGAGAATGTTGTGGAGCTTCTGGGTGTGGGGGGCTGCCTCTCGCAGCCTCCGAAGGACGTTGCCTGTGCCCAGCTGCCTGTCTTGCCTGCTCATGGTGCAGCCACAGCCGCGGGGCAGAGGAGGTGGCTCCGTGGGCACGGTGCTGCTGTTGTGGCTCAGCACCAGGATCTCTTCATTTGGTGATGCTCGGCAGTTACGAGCTGCTGCCAGCACGTGCTGCCTGCACTTGCAAGCATCTCCAGAGGAGGAATGGCCATGGCAGGGGAGGGGGTCTGCACATGCGGCAGGTCAGGGTGACCCCCCACGTCCTCGGAGGGTTTAGGGGAGAGGGGTGAGCTGTGACAGCGCTGGCAGCATCCGCAGGCAGAGCCGCGAGCCCGGCTTTACAAGGGACCCTCTTTAAGGGCTCTCTGGGTCTTTGCAGGGCAAGGCATCGGTCTGCAGCTGGCGGTCATCACTTCAATGTTTTGCAATAAAAGATAATAGAATAATGATTTATTTCCCTGGGTTGACGTGGTAATGTCTCTTTCCGTTATCCCTTCCTGACAGACGGTGATTACAGTAAACGTTTTCCCTGGTACACCGTGGTAATGAGTTTTTAATAGAAAGATTAACCTGGCTTTAAATCCTGTCCCCGGGAGGTGACCTGTGTCCTGTCCCCTCAGGTCTGGGGCACTCCCATCTCACCTCCTCGCAGCAGGAGGGTTCCAGCTCCTTTGGCTTTCCCAGTGGGGCGGTTCCTGTAGGTCAAGGGTGCATCAAAGCCCTGCTCCTGCAGAATCTGCAACGTGCAAATTGCTCTGTGGTATGGGTGTTGGCAACAAAATAAAATAAAACCAAACACAAACCCCAAGTTAATAAGTTGATTTTTTTTTTTTTTTGAGATTTAAGGAGGTGAAGATTTGGGTCGATGATCTTAAAGGTTGTCTCCAACCTAAATGATTCTGTGATTTCCGAGTGGTGCTAGAGGTCATTCGCCACGAGCCGCTGTCTGGAAGTTTCAGTGGATGTTCTGGTTGTGCTGCTCACTGTCCAAATGCCACAGGCATTGCTCTGCTCACAGAAATACCCCTTCTCTCTCCTTTCGTGTCCCAGACCGTTTACTTCCACACCTCCTTGCACCACCCCAGCATCACGGCTGTCGTGGAAGTGGTGGCAACGGCCAGGAAAGGGGACGGGGACTCTCAGCAACTCTCCTGTGGCTTCGGACTCATCCCCCTCTTCAGCAGCCGGTCGG
>WEIS01072818.1:0-22729 GCA_013389965.1 Todus mexicanus | reverse complement strand
TGTTGTGGAGCTTCTGGGTGTGGGGGGCTGCCTCTCGCAGCCTCCGAAGGATGTTGCCTGTGCCCAGCTGCCTGTCTTGCCTGCTCATGGTGCAGCCACAGCCGCGGGGCAGAGGAGGTGTCTCCGTGGGCACGGTGCTGCTGTTGTGGCTCAGCACCAGGATCTCTTCACTTGGTGATGCTCGGCAGTTACGAGCTGCTGCCGGCACGTGCTGCCTGCACTTGCAAGCATCTCCAGAGGAGGAATGGCCATGGCAGGGGAGGGGGTCTGCACATGCGGCAGGTCAGGGTGACCCCCCACGTCCTCGGAGGGTTTAGGGGAGAGGGGTGAGCTGTGACAGCGCTGGCAGCATCCGCAGGCAGAGCCGCGAGCCCGGCTTTACAAGGGACCCTCTTTAAGGGCTCTCTGGGTCTTTGCAGGGCAAGGCATCGGTCTGCAGCTGGCGGTCATCACTTCAATGTTTTGCAATAAAAGATAATAGAATAATGATTTATTTCCCTGGGTTGACGTGGTAATGTCTCTCTCCGTTATCCCTTCCTGACAGACGGTGATTACAGTAAACGTTTTCCCTGGTACACCGTGGTAATGAGTTTTTAATAGAAAGATTAACCTGGCTTTAAATCCTGTCCCCGGGAGGTGACCTGTGTCCTGTCCCCTCAGGTCTGGGGCACTCCCATCTCACCTCCTCGCAGCAGGAGGGTTCCAGCTCCTTTGGCTTTCCCAGTGGGGCGGTTCCTGTAGGTCAAGGGTGCATCAAAGCCCTGCTCCTGCAGAATCTGCAACGTGCAAATTGCTCTGGAAAATGGGTGTTGGCAACAAAATAAAATAAAACCAAACACAAACCCCAAGTTAATAAGTTGATTTTTTTTTTTTTAGATTTAAGGAGGTGAAGATTTGGGTCGATGATCTTAAAGGTTGTCTCCAACCTAAATGATTCTGTGATTTCCGAGTGGTGCTAGAGGTCATTCGCCACGAGCCGCTGTCTGGAAGTTTCAGTGGATGTTCTGGTTGTGCTGCTCACTGTCCAAATGCCACAGGCATTGCTCTGCTCACAGAAATACCCCTTCTCTCTCCTTTCGTGTCCCAGACCGTTTACTTCCACACCTCCTTGCACCACCCCAGCATCACGGCTGTCGTGGAAGTGGTGGCAACGGCCAGGAAAGGGGACGGGGACTCTCAGCAACTCTCCTGTGGCTTCGGACTCATCCCCCTCTTCAGCAGCCGGTCGGAGGCGCCGGACCCGACCGCTGAGGACAGAGCGTAGGTCCCCCCGCTGCCGTGTGATGGGGCACACTGGGAACCGGGGTGGCAACGTGCGTGGCTCCCAGGGTGGGGAAAGAGGTGGTCCTGGGGAGAAAGGGCGGTCCTGGGGCTGCAGAAACAAACCTGGTATTTGGAAATCTGTAATTCCTTCCTCTGAGGAGGCAGTGGTGGGTGTGCAGGCGATGCCCGTCCTTTCCCTGAAGGGTGAGGATTTTGTCACGAATGCAGAGCAGGAAGGTGGTTTCTTGCCGTCGGGCAGAGGCGCTGTGGAAGGTGACGATGTGCTTCAGGGTGGATTTGCCGACCGCTGTGACTGTGCTCTTTGCTGTCAGGTTGAAGCTGTACCATGGGACGCCGCGTGCTCTGCTGCACCCGCGCTTCCAGAGCCCCGTGGAGAGTAAGTGGCAGCAAGACGTTGTCTGGCTCCTTCCTTGGTGGCCTCTCTTAGCCGAACGAGTATTGTGCGTGTCCGGTCGATGCAGTACGAGGTCTGTGCCCTCGCACAGGCACTTCCTCACAGAAAGGGGGATAAAACCCTGGAATGGGCTGCCCAGGGAGGTGGTGGAGTCACCGTCCCTGGAGGTGTTCAAAAAAAGACTGGATGCCACACTTAGTGGCAGGGTTTAGCTGGGTCGTGGTGATAGGTCCTAGGCTGGACTCGATAATCTGAGAGGTCTTTTCCAACCTTAAACATTCTGTGATTCTGTATCACCTGAGCGCTAGGCAGACGTGCCTTGAAAAGCCCAACCAGACCAACCCAGCTGTTCCTTTGGTCCCAACGTATCTGTCTGTCAACAGCAGTTCCTTCGATAGAGGTGCTGTGAAGCTGACTCCACCAGTTTTGGTCGTTTGGGGATGTTTTCTCTTCTTCAGAGAACAAGTACCTGACGGTGATGGAGAAGAGCCACCTGCAATACTCCCTGAAGCCCCACCAGCCCCTGGAGACGATATTTCACCTCCTTCCTGAAAACCTGCTGGTGTCCGGGCTGCAGACCATTCCCGGCTTGCTGCCGGTGCACGGAGACACAAGTAAGAGCTCCTTCCCTTCCTCTGCTGCCGGTCCTGCTCCTGCTGAAGGCCACGGGTCCCTGGGAAGGCTGAGGGCAGGGAGCTGGCGAGTGATTTCTGGGAGCACGGACGGGTTCTCTGCAGGGCTGCAGCCCTTGTGTTTGTAGATCAGCTCGAAAGATGTCAAAATGGCTTTGGTCTGTTCTCCTTCTGTTAATTGCTTCGCTCCTGGGAAGCTGCTGGGGATAAGCGGTGGTTGGTTTAATTACAGTCATTCGTTGGAGTCTGAGGAGAAGCCCTTGCAGCTTGTTTAAAGTCGCCTTCCTCGGTGCTGGGGCTCGGGATCGCTGCGGGTCTGACAGGTTCAGGGGGACGAGCTCGTGTGCGCTCAGCCCTCGTTAATCTTTCCCTGTGGGTAGCAGCACTGCCATTCGAGCTGCTGCGATTAAAATTATGGGATCTGAAGGTTCAGAGGGTAAAAAAGAACTCTCAGTTCTGTAGCTGAATTAATCTTCAGCTTCCTGCATGGAAAACCTGACTGCAAACCATTCTGGGGGCTGTTGCTGTTAGTGTGAAAGCCAAGTGAGGTCTCCAGAACAGGGCGGGGAGGAGCCACCTCGGCACGGTGGTGCTGGGGGCTTTATTCACTGGATTTCATCCACTGACAACGAAGGTGTTGGGTATTTCTGGGTCTCCCCTGGGCTTAAAGGTGTGTGTGCGCCAGGTGAGCCGGGTGAAGCAGTAACGTTTCGCTGTGGATGCCTGCAAACACCCCACGTCCACATAACGGTGGTGGCCCCGTGGCCAGAGAGCCTGTGCGTGGCCATCACCTCCCCCTAGTGCTGGTTTTGTCTCAGGTCTGGCTGCAGGTGGTCCCGGTGACGGCCACAGGTCACAGCGCAGCCAGAGGGGACACCGCCTTGTCTTCCCAGGTGACTGTTTGCAGAAGCCCCAGCTGCTGAAGCCGGTCACCTGCTACCTGGAGAGGCTGTCGGTGCAGCTGTACCCTTCTGTGGAGGAGTTTGAGGAAGAACTGCTGGATTTATTGAACAGCGATCGCTTGCTTCAGGTACTGCTGATGTGGTTATGGTGGGGAAAGCACCGTGCGCAGGCGGCGGTGCCGGCGCTTCCTTTATGGGCACAGTGGAAAGGTTCAGGTCAACAGTATCCGACCAATTTTCACTGGTGCTGGTGTAACAACGAAACGCTTCAATATCCGTCGGCTGCTGGGGGGTGGGTCCTGTGTTGAGGGGTTTCTCTGGGATTGCCTGAATTTCCCGGATCTGGGTGGCACAGGGAGGGATGATTTTAACTTGGAAAAGTTCCCTGGTGCAGGCGAACGCTGCTCCAGACGGAGATGGGCTGGCGGTTCGGGAGCGGCGGCTGCACGTTGGCGTCCACAACGGCCTGCGCTTCGTCCAGGCACCGCAGGTTGCTGTGCTGGTGCCAGAGGAGGAGGTGGCCCAGGGCAACTCTGGAGCCAGGTAAGGGCAAGACTCTCCACTGTCGGTGCCGCGTCCCTCCCAGCTCGGGCGCTGCTGACAGCCGCTTCTCCATCCCGGCACAGGAGTGCGGGTCAAGCCCTGGTCCTGAGGAGCCGCATCCACCTGAGTGAAATGGTCCCTCACCCGGCGTTCAGGGTCTGCTTCCAGCTGGAGTACGTCTTCTGCAGCTCAGGAGGAGCCACTGGGAAGGTAGGGCTGGGCTGGGCACGTGTACTCCTCGCTCTGGCCTTATTAAAGTGGAGATCTGTGGCTGGGGAGTGAGCCCCTCCAAGGCTTCCACCTTCTGCCCCTGTTTCATTGCCCTGCAGCCCCAAGACACAGCAGCTCGTTAGGCCACACTCCCTAACGAACAGCCCCGTGGAGTGTCCAGGTGCTTTCTGCAGCGCTCTGCAGAACGCCCTGCAAAGCGGGACGGTGCACGGTGCCAGGGCAGAGGGTTTGTGCTGAGGTGTGGAGGAGAAGCTGAGCCTCGCTCTTGGAAATCCTGTGTTGGCTTCAGCCCCTTCAAGGAGCTGAAACTCGGGGACCTGCAGCGATCGGGGGCTCCAGACACAGATCTGTTTGGCTGTGCTGGGTGGAGGGAGCGCTGGCCAGGGCTGCGGTGGAGCCGGTGGCCGTGGCGCAGCCCTTGGGCACAGCAGTTAATCCCAAAGCCGCTTGCTGAGCGGATCACCTCGTCCTCCCTGCCATAATTAGCAGGCTGCGAGGGTGGCTGTGGGTGCTGGTAGAGACCTCTCGGTTTGCCTCTGCACCTCTTCCTTGCTTTAAGGGGAGGCTGCAGATGTGCCCGGGTGAGTGGAAGCCTTTACACTGCCTTTGCCATCTGATGAAGTAGGGGAGGTGAAATGTATATCCCTTAATGAAGGTTGAGTGGGGGGTTACAGCCCTTCAGCTGGGCGCTGGTGTCTGTCTCAGCCAACGTGTGCTAAATACGTACAAGGGTTGCAAGGTGCTGTTGTTGGGGGTGGAAAACGGGTGCAAAAAGAGAAATAAGGTCCTGGGAAGCAGAATGTCTCCGGAACAGCCTGAAGGGGAGCGGTTCCTGCAGGAGATGAGAGCCCACATCTGTCTGGTGGCCCTTTCTCCCCGTCCTGATGGTGAGGTGAGGGATGCCCAGCGCTCACCACTCTCCCCTTCCTCCCAGGCCCTGTCTGGCAACGCCCGCGGCGAGGTGGGCGACGTGCGCTCGGTGCGCTGGGCAGTCTGGAGCCCCGTGCCTGGTTCTGGTGAGGCAGAGGTGGTCCTGCCCCTGCACGGAGGTGCCCGCCGCGGCCCCTGCCAAACCTTGGTCTACCGGAGCCCGGCGAGTGGCAGAAGCTCCCGCCAGGTAAGGGCTTCTGCACCGCGAATACCCGGGGGTGCTGCTGGCACTAGGGCAGGGCTGCCCCTCTCTGCCGTGGGGCTGGAGGGAGGGATGGGTGTCTGCAGAACTTGCTGTGTGGAGTCTTAGACTGAGTGACGGTGGGTGGAGTTGGCACCTCAAGGACAGAGGTGTTTGATCAGCTTATTACACAACAGCCCCTTGCTGGCCCTGCCTGCGGCTGGCACCGCCGCGTCTCCGGCTGCAGGGCCAGGGACTCGACTCTCGGAGGGACGAGGGGAGGCTGCGTGTAGAACTCTGTCTGGAAGTGTTCTCTTTCCAATTCCAGGGGAAGCACGTGGAGTCTGGGACTGTCCAATTCCGCGTTTCCACCGATTCAGAAGAACATCTTGTAACTGCTGCGGAGATCCTACGTAAAGACAGGGACGAGTCGGAGCAGCCTCCTACGCCATCGCTGAGTGAGTGTTTTCCAGATCGCTGACATTTAAAATATAGAGTGTGGCACTCGTGTCTGCTCAGGAGAAAAAACACCACTTCACCGAGTTTCACTGAGCTTGTTTATGAATTACCAAGTTCCCATCGAGTTGAATTCAGCTCTTACTTCTTAACTCGAGCAATTCCCCCGCGATAGTAGCGCTGAGCCACGTGCAGAGTCACATTTTGTGAGCATTTCCAGCTCCTCTAGTGAGCCAGTCCCTGCCAGCCCGCAGGTCGGAGCGGTGCCCACTGCCGGCGCTGGTACTGCTGCGCCTTCCACGAGATGGCAGTGGCACCACGGCTTGGCTGTGACCACGAGCCAGGTTTGCTGGCGTAAAGGCTTGAGAGCAGAAAGCTTCAGGGGTGAGAGGAAGGGCTCTGGGGTGTAGGGGATGCACCGAGTTAGGTCTCTGTGGCTGCATCGCTGCTCGTACCATCCTGGTGCTGCTTGGAGGGTTTTCTTGGACATCGGGATATTGAGGGAGTTTGGTGTAGGGAGAAGCTTCCAGCCTGGCTCTGGCTTGCAGGGAATGTGCTGGAATGTGGATGGGGGTGCCTGATGAGGGGAGACCCCCCCAGCAGGGTGGTTCCGGGAGGTGAGCTGTGTGGTTTTTACCTGGCTCGGGGGGGCTGGCAGTACTGGGGAGCTGCTGGCACCGGGGTGAGCTTGTGAAGTGCAGCGTTGGTCCTGGAGTCGTGCTGTGAGCTGAGCGGCTGCGTGAGAGCCAGCCTGCACCCTGAGCTGCTGGAAAGAGCGTTTGGTGAAGTTTCTGTAGAGCTCCGTTGGAAAACACGGCACTGTCTGGCCCTTTTGGCTAGAGGAGGCTGAACGCATCTTCCGTCAGCTCAGCTGCCGGTGGTGCTGACGGGTCTGTTCATCATCTCCCTCATGCTGGCTAAAGCCATCCAAACTCAAGGAAAACAGTGTCAGGGAGATGAGCTGGAATATACGTGGTGGCGAAAGCAAAATAAGGTTTCAGCGTCACGTGGATGCGGAGATAGAACATCTGTGCCCCTGGTCCGCTCTGAAGGACCCGCGGCAGCTCAGCGAGCTCAGCTGTGCCGGCGCGCGAGCTGAGCAGCCAAATATAACCACGAGAAAGCTCGCACTGTTTCGGGGCACGAATGCACGAACAGATGAAGGGAGTGACAAGAAATAACGGAGGAGCGACGAAAACCTTAAGTATCCTAAAACTTTCACGTCTCATTAAGCATCGCGCTTAGGCAGCGCCACATGGCTGTAGGGAGCCGCGGCGCTGGCTGGGGATGGAGGAGCCGCCTTTCGCGGCAGAGTTAACCCAATTCCCAGCAAGGTAACGGATGGATCCGGAGACGCGCTGTGTTACCCCTCCAGGCAATGCTCTTATTGGAAAAATAAGTCAAATAAGTGATTGTGCAATGCAAAGCCACTTCGCTGAGCTGGTTTCAGCCCCGAAACGTAAAAGGGCTGGTGGGAGGTTGGAGGGGCCTTGCTGGTCGATGGTGCAGGCACGGTGACGGGGCTGGAGGTGGTGGCTTCGCTGCAGCATCTCTCCCATCCCTCTCCACAGGTCCGAAGGCCCCGGTGCACATGGAGACGTCCCCGCGGGGACCGGGGGTAAGTGCCACGGACAGGGGTGATGGGCAGTGCTGCTCCCGGGGGACGGCCCATGCCCTGAGGATGTGCTCCGGGTCCTGGTCCATCCTCTGCTGGATTTTCTGGCTGCTGTGGCCCAGAGACAGCCGAGCGTCCTGCTCAAAGCCTCCTCCTCCAGGGCAGCAAAAAGGATCCTGCCTGTAACATGCTGGGCGAGATTCCCTGAGCTCTTTTCACACCCCAGATGTATTTGTCAGGGCAGTTCTGGGTTTTGACAGCCCAGATTTGCTGGGTACTATTGTCCCCGGTACGTGCTGACAGTGACGCACGGTTTCTTCGTGCGGAGCTCAGCGGATTTAAGGAGAGCCGTGAATACTGAGCTCACTCTTTATGCTCTTTTATATCTTGATGCAGGGATCAGTGCACACAAATACTTTTGATGAAATGAAATGCTTCGTAAGACCGCACTAAGCGGTTTGATTTTTCCTGCTGCATTTCCTCATCTATCCCCTTGCTGGGGAAAGTGCAGCAGCTGAATGGGAAGCTGAGGTGTGAACGCACGGGTGGCCGAGCTGCGCCGCTTCTCAGCAGAGCGGCGATGCCGGAGCACGCGGCATCTGAGCTGCTTTGGTGAGGAGGGGCTGCCGGGCCACCTCGCTGTGGGGGTTCCAGGCTGCTCACACCGGCCGCTCTCTCGGCAGCTCTCGGTGTCCGAGCTATCGGCCCCTCTGCGGGGCAGGAGCCAGTCCCCGGTGCCGCGTGGCCGCAGCTCTTGGCAGGACGCTGGGATCACTCACCTGGAGGCCGACCTCAGCTCGCCAGACCCGGAGCCCTGCGCCAGCGACCAGCTGCGGGCGCTGCCCTTCGCCCCGCTGCAGGTGCCCATCGCTGCCGTGGGGCTGCAGGCAGGCAGGTGATGCTCGGCCGCCCTTCCCCAGCTCCCACGCCTCTATCTGCGGTCACTCCTGCTTGGCTCACCCCTCTTTCCCCGGCAGATCCCACACGCTGCTCTCTCGTGCCTCCCTGGCGCGCCTGCACTCTGCTGGCTTCCCGGAGATCCTGGACCGCAACCAGGTGCCGGTGGAAATCTCGGAGCCGGCGGACCCGGCGAGTTTGAGCCTGCGGCTGGAGGAAGCCGACCCTCTGCAAGGCAATGAGATAATCCTGCAGTTCCTGGCTTTTGGCAGGTGGGGTGGCAGCTGTTTGTGCCTTCGCAGGCAGATCCCAAGGCCCTTTCCCAAAATCCCTACAACCCACTTCCCTGCTTGAGCGAGAGAAGTTCTTGCAAAGGTGCTGCTCTCTCCAGCGCCTGCTCTGGAGGCAAAGCCCTGGAGGGTTTTATGATGATGCTCTTGTCCTTTCCGGGCACTCTTAAATCAGATTCCAATTTTTTATTGTATCCATTAGCCACAGCGTGATGTAAAAGCTCCTTAATGCCGGGTTTCTCCGTAAATGTGTATGGAGTTGAGAATGTTGGCACCCGTGAGGGCGGCTTGGCTGGATGAGGCCTCACTCATGGGGTTTTTTTTTTGTGCTGCGTGAAGGTAAAATGCTGCTTTTGCTGGGCTCCTCCGCTGCAGCATATGGTGGGAGACAGCTGGAATTGTGAAGTTTTTTGGAAAGCTAAGGCAAACCATATGCCTGCTGTCTTCAGAGAAGTCCAAATACTTGTGATGCTGCCGATCTTCTCTCGTTCTTCTGTCTCTCAGCGTGTGCCAAACACGAAGAGCTCGTAATGAGGAGGCAGCTGCACCATGAGCTCACCCAAACCTCTGTCTCTCCCTCAAGGGGTGCCCGAGATGGTGCGGAGGGGATGTGGCCCAGGACCATCTTCCTTACCTTCCAGTTCTACCGTTTCCCGCCGGTCACCACGCCGCGGCTGCAGCTCGTCAGCACAGACAAGGGGCCGGCAGCCGGGCCGGCTCTGCCAGCACAGCTCCTTGCCCGGCTGAACAAGGACGGAACCCTCGGCACTGGTAAGCCAAACCCCGGCCCTTGCTAACTGACGGATGGGTTCAGTAAGTGGCTGTGAGAGGATTCAGGCTTCTCCGGAGCAGGAGAACGTCTCCATCCTGGTTGACATGTCAGCGGTAGCAACATTTCCGTGACGACGCCTCGTGTCTCACAGGGCCGCCGGGCTTGCAGCTGAAGTACATGGTGGATCCGGCTTTCCTGCGGCCCGGGGAGCAGCGCTGGTTTGTGCGGTACCTGGCCGAGCACAGCCTCCAGATCGACGTCTGGGATGGAGACTCCCTGCTCCTCGTTGGGTCTGCTGCAGTTAAACTGGAGGTATGGATAACCCTGGAGGTTATCGGTGAAACCCGAGAGCTTTCCCCTCGCGCCACAGGATGGCTGTTGACGGAGGTCACCTTGACTTAGTGCGCAGGAGGGTTCGGGAAGAGCTTCCTTGTCCCTTTGGTCCCGTGCTGAGATGCTGTTGTGTTACCCTTGTGTAAAGACGAATAATCAAGCTGCTGTCAGCCCCTCCGTGTAACTGAGACTGATGTCAGCCTGACAAGCTCCTAATCACGGGATTTGTCATCGTCTGCCTGAAAGTGATGGCAAAACGTTGACTTTCTTCCACTTCCCTGGAACTCCTGTAATATTCTTAGGCTAAAACCCCCAGACCTGGAACATGCAGAGACATCCTTACCTAGACCTCTTAGCTCCCCAGACCAGGCTCCCTTGTAACTCGTTACCCCTTCCTTGTCCCCAGCCCCTGCTGCGCCAGGGCCAGGAGGCCGTTAGGACCCACCATGAGCTGGAGGTGGCCACGACCGAGTACGAACCAGACGTGACGGTGATGGGCCGGGAGGCTCTGCGGCACGGCGCCCTGCAGCCCCTCGGCGTCCGGGTGGCGGTGAGGGGCCACCTGCACCTCTGCCTGGCCAACGTCGGTAAGAGCTCGCGCGGCCGAAAGGCTTGGCTACCACCACCCTGCGGCACATGGTCCTCGCCGGGTACCTCCAGTGCTGGCTGTAACCCCCATCCCAGCGCCAGCTGCTCGGCTCTGGGTGACGCTGGGCTGCAGGCAGAGGTGTGCCTGGTTGTGCCTGGTCCCTGCTCAGCCACGAACACCAGTGCGAGGAGGTGGGCAGTGCGGGCACAGGCCGCGTGCTTTGGTGCTAGCAAACAGCACGGGGCTGTGGGAGAGATGCGCGGGGCTGTACCTGGGTGAAAGCTGCGCTTGTAAGGACCTTGCTCTTCCCAGAACCCTTCTGGCTGCTTTTATTTTATATATTTAATTCCCTGTCCTATAAATGTACGGTGACTCCAGGTTTTAAAATCTTATCTCCGGAAGAAAGATTAGCTCCATTATAAGATAACTTAAATCGTCCTTTCCGTACTTTGCCTGCAAAGGGCCGATAAGCTCCTGGGAAGGAGAATCTCGGATTCACAACCCTGGGAGAGGTTTAACTCGCACCCTGCAAAAGGAGAGGGGGAGAGAGAGCAGAGACGCTGCACCAGGACACGGCCGCCCTTTGAGCCGGCGGGGCTCGCTGAGCACCGTCAGCAACCAGACTTTTGCTCCTGGTTTCTTAAATTGTCTGAAGAGCTGCAGTGACGATAAAACCTTGCAGCATATTTTGTAACCATGAAAAACGGATGGTTTCCCCTCACCCCTGTCTGTGCTTGTGGCAGGACACCCATGCGAGGACACCCCGGGGCAGCTGCCGTCCCCGTTGGCATCCCGCTCCCGCCATGTGCCCACTCCGACTGGCAATGGCAGCGTCTTAGCCAGCAGCTGGTTGTCCCTGCACGCCGCTGGCGGTGAGTCCTGCCAGGACGGGGCACGGCCTGTCCCCTGGCACAGGTTCAGGTTGGCAGGGTCTCTGCCGCCAGGGTTCCGGTGCTCTGCCCCCAGCTGTGGGGTGGCTGTCCCCACCCTCGCCGCGTGCCGGGCATCCCTCATCGGTGCCACGGCGCTCTCTCCCCACAGACGGGCGGGTGTCGCGGGCGCGGAGGCTGGTNCGACGGCGCAAGCTGCGGCGCATGGCGCTGGTGCGGCAGCAGGAGGACGCCGGCGGCGGGAGGATGCCCCAGGTCTCGGTGAGGAGAGGGGCGCTGGGAGCTGGGCATGCTGTGGTGGCTCCAGATTTATGGTTTCCTCCCTCCCGGCAGGGCTGGCAGGAGCAGCGCGCCCGCCACGTACAGGATCTGCGGATCATCGACGCCTACCGGGAGCACACCAAGGGCGAGAGCATCTCCCGGATGCTCAGCCAGGCCATCACCGCCACCCGCACCGTGCACGCCGTGCTGGGCACGGCCGAGTTCTTCGAGTTCACCCTGAAGAACCCCTACGGTGTCCAGCACACTGTGACTATTGAGATTGACCACCCCGATCTCAGGTGGGGGCTGAAGCGGAGTCTCCTCCGTGTGCGTGAGGAGGTGCCAGGGTCGCGCCAGCTCCCGACCAGTCCTCACCAGCGCCTCTGCCTCTCGCTCTCCCAGCGTCATACTGGACCCGAGGGAGTGGCGCCACTTCAAGGAGCTGACCAAGAGCGTTACGCCGGTGGAGGAGGAGATGTTCCACCTCCGAGATGACCTCAGGCCTCAGGTCTACCTGCGCCCCCACGAGATCGTCCGGATCCCCTTCAAATACCAGACCTTCTCCGCGGACCCTGCGGTCGTGATGGCACAGGTAGGGGCTGGACCCCGTTTGGAGCCGTTCCCAGTTAGGAAGCGCTTCCCTCGGCTGTGTTTGTCTGCGTAGGACCAGGTGGTACCACCACGGTGCTGCATTCCAACAAAGCCCACTCACACCCCGCAGGGGCTGGCTGGGCTGGGCACCGGTGCTGAGGTGGCTGATCACTCCCTAGGGAAGAGCGGGGCCGGGCGGACAAAGCACATCCAGGTGAGGGAACCAGCTGGAAGCTCCGCTCACGGGGCGGTGCGGGAGGAGAAGCATCAGTCCTGCAAATCTCCGTCCCTTCCCACCACCCCTGGGGCAGGTCTCCTTCCAGGTGAGCGGGGGGAAGCCCATCGCGCTGCTGCGCGTGAAGGTGGAGCCGCAGCCCCACGTGGTGGACCAGACCTTCCGCTTCTACCACCCGGAGCTCACCTTCCTGAAGAAGACCATTCGGCTGCCTCCCTGGCACACCCTGCCCGGTGAGCCCGCGGTGTGCCCGGCTGGGGCTCAGGCTCTTCTCTGGTAGTTGGCTTCCGTGGTTCGCGGGGTCCTTCCTGGAGATGCGGCAGCATCCAGAGAGCACATCTCTGCTTCCTCGCCCTCCCGCAGCCTCGGGCTCCCCGCTCCCTCTTCATCTGCCTGTCGGTGTTCATTTTACACTGAGTTCTCTGCTCCAGCGTGCCCGGGTGGTTTGCGGGTAGCCTGCCCTGAGGGGTTCTGGTCTTTGTGGGGTGCAGAATAACGAGCAAAGAGGAAACGCTGAATCCAGTTTCACCGGGGTCTCTCTCCTCCGCAGGTGCTCCAGTGGGGATGCCGGGAGGGGAGCCCGAGATGTTTGTTCGCTGCAGCGACCCCAACATCATTTGCGAGACCAAAAACATGGTACCAGTTACGCTTTGGCATCGATCCGTCCTTTGCGTCCTCCTGGTGTGGGTCGTTCTTGTTGGCAGAGCAATGCCTCGTGCCCACGGAGCGTCCCCGTTTATCAGCCCGTGGTAGCGAAACACCGGCGGTGATAACGCCGGAATTATTCCCAATGAAAAGGAGCCGCTTTGTTTCTGCGGTGGAAGCCGAACGCCGCACCTTATCGCGCCGCGCAGCAGCTTGTACTCGCTTGTTCTTTCCAGCGAGTACCAGATGATTGAGACGCCGGGGAAAAGCAGCTTTGTGTTGGGCGTGGGCTGGAGCGTCTCCGCTGCTCGGGGTACCCGCTGGAGCGTGCGGCGAGGGGCCCGCGTGGCCTCTGAGCCCACGGCCGAGCATCTCGGCACGGGGCGATGCTGGGAGCGCCCGTGCCAGGCTTGGTGCCCTGCCCAGCCACAGCCCTCGCTTCGCCGTGCCCAGCGCCGCTTTCCTGGGCTCGCTTTGCAGCTGGGGGAGAAGTAGGGAGGAAAAATGGACTTGGGCACGTGCGTGCAGATGGCGACGGAGGGTAGTTGCTAATTGTCGTTGCGGAAACGCGTTAGTATGGTAATTGGATTACGGCTTGTTAGAAAACTTGGGGAGAATTTGCCAAAATTTGATTACAGATGCAGACCTGGAATGCGATAGTCGTTTGTGTCCTCTTTTGTAATTAAAAATACTGGAAGAGCTCAGCCAAGCTGTGTAATAAGTTAATAACATAGTTTAACGAGACGCTGAAAGCATCTGCTTTCGTAAGTGGGTTGGTGGCTGTTTTTTCCGTTAATGGGGAGGAGACCCTGGAGTCCTCATTAGCTGGTTCGATCTCGAGGTTAACTGCTGGAATGATGCTCTGATTCCTGCACGCAGGGGCCCGGTGAGCCGCAGGACATCTTCTTAAAAGTAGCCGGAGGACCAAGCCCACAGATCAAGAAGTTCTTTGTAGCTATTTATACGTAAGTAGCAGGACCCCAAAAAAGTGAGAAACACCAATGCCGAGCGCGTGGCCAGGCAGGAGGGGACCTCACGCCGCCCCTGCCTTGCTCGCGGCGTTGCAGAGAGCCAGGCAGGAGGCTTCTCAAGCTGTCTGCAGCCTACGGTTTTACATCGTTCTCTTTTCCTCTGAATAATTAGGGGTTTACATCGTTCTCTCTTCCTCTAAATAACCTCCCTGGTGTCCAAGCTGATGCCTTCTGAGCCTGCCAGGCTTTATCCCTGTGGCGGATGATGCTTTAGGAACGGGTGGGACCAATGTGGGTTCCTTAGAAGAAGCTCTCCCAGGCTCCCGCTTTGGGCTCACCGCTTTGCCCTCAGCCGCTCGCCGTGAGCCGTCGGTAAGCCCTGTCTGTCCGTCTGTCTGTGCTGCAGGGATGCCTGGCTGGCAACGCCCGTCCAGATCTGGCAGTTCTACCTGCACTCGCTGCAGCGCCTGGATGTCAGCTGCGTGACCGGGCAGCTCACGCGCCTCTCCCTGCTGCTGCGCGGCACCCCAGCCCCGCGCCGCGTCCGAGCCTTCACCTCCCACCCCCAGGAGCTGGAGGTAACTCCCGTGGGTGGACACGGGGCTGGAAAAGTCCTTCGTGGCAAGTGGGAGTCTGGCCTGGACCAGCTCAGGAAAGGGAAAGGCAGCCCACTCGGAATTAGGAGCGATTTGCTGCCGCAAAGTGTTTGCGATAATTATCTTTTGATTAGAGCTGTCATGTGTAGGATCATCGGCGTGAAACCCCGGAGGGCAAATTATCTGCGTTAATGAGACCATCTGAAGACTAACAATTTCTTTAGAATTCGTTTGGCCGTAATTGCGAATGCGAATAATAAAAGGCACAAAAACTCCATCGCTGTCCTGTAAACAAAAAAGCCTCCCTGGGTGAAGCCTGCGAGAGTGGGGGAGTTCCCGGGGTGGAGCTGGCTGTCCCTGAGTGGCTCTTGTCCTTCCCAACACAAAGCTGGTCCTGGCATGTTCGTGCGGGTGGGATTCCACAGCGGTGGTGCAGACGTGCAGGTCTGCAAGAGCTACCGGGTCGAGTTGACGCTCCGGGTGGAAGCGTCTGCAGCTCCCAGTGTTGGTTTCCACAGGTGGATCCGGACGGCGCCTTCCTCCTCCCCGCCAACGGCATCCAGGAGCTGTACATCGGCGTGAGGCCCCGGCGGGCTGGCAGCAGGTTCATCTACCTCAACCTGGTGGATGTGGAGTCCCACCAGCTGGTGTCCTCCTGGCTGCTCTGCCTCTCCTGCCGGCAGCCCCTCATCTCCAAGGTACGGCGGCAACTGCGCTGGAGAAACGCAGCGACGGTGCTGGACCTGCGGTCACGGTCCGTCCAATAACCCAGGGCTGCCTCTTCTTCCTCTCTTTACATCCACGGGTTTTTTGTTGCTTGCCATCCTGAGCACGCATTTAGTCCTCAGATGCTCCAATAATCTCACCGCAGACCACGGCAAAGCGTCTTTCAGGCTGGTTTGAAGGCAGCCCCGTGCTGAGGAGCGTCACTCCGAAATATCCCCGGCTGTGCGGTGAAAGCCGCAGCACGCCGCTCCTGTTAGCGCTGTGCCGGGGGAGGCCTTGCCTCGAGATAGAAAATCAGATTCCGTGGTTAATGCGCTCCTTTTAAAAGCGTCTTCCTGAAACCCTCAGTACTGGGGGAAGTTCAGATCAGCATTTAAACCAGTGCCCCAGTGTCCTGCCAGGTGCCGTCCTGTCTCTGGTGCCACAGGGTGTTCTCTGAGCCAGCGGCTCGGCTCTCCTCTGTTAATTAGCTGGAGAATGAGCTGGCCGGTCCCAGCAGCTCCCCTGGCCCTTTGTTGTTCAGGCTCGTAATTACTTCTGCTGCTGTGCCGGTGCCGGCGGCAGCGCGAGAAGGATGCTTTTGCTCAAAAGTGATTTCTTTGCACTTCCTGGTCAAATGTGAGGTACGGGAGGGGGAGACATGAGCCGATGTGACCCCCCACAGTGGGCTGGTGTAGGAGACGATTCTCCGTAGTCGGTTTTGGGGAGCACCCGTGGTCTGTGCCGCCCCTGCCACGGCTTCTGCTCGACCCGCAGGCGTTCGAGATCTCACTGCCTGCGGGAGGCGGGCGCGGCTGCAACAAGCGCATCACCTACACCAACCCCTACCCCTCACCCCGGCTCTACTTCTTGTGCACCAACCGGCCTGACCTGCTGCAGTTCAAGGAGGACTCCTTCGAGGTACGTCCTCCTCCTGCCGCTGGTTCCCCCTCGCCAGACCCCTGCCCTTATCCGACTGCTCTGCGCGATGCTCGGGGGCTGCACGGCTCGGTGCTGAGGGCAGAGCCGCGTTGGCCGCCGCTGGGCGCGCAGGGCGAGGGATCCTCGATGGATCCTTGCCAAATCCTGCCGCCTCTTGTCCCCGCAGGTCGGCGGCGGGGAGGTGTACACCATCGGCTTGCGCTTTGCCCCGAGCCAGGATGCGGGCGAGGAGGAGATCCTGATCCACATCAACGACCACGAGGACAAGAACGAGGAAACCTTCTGCGTGAAGGTTCTCTACCAGTGAGGCTGGTGGTGGCGCTGCCGGCAGCGCCGCCTCGGGACCCCGATCCCCTCGCAGGCACCTCACCGAGCCGGGAGGTCTCGCTGTCCACGGGGATCCTCGGGCATTGCCGTGAGCACCGGGGGTGCCGCGTGGCTCTGCACGAGCCGGGGAGGGCGAATGTGTTTGTCACCGCGCGTCGCCACCGCAGGACGTCTATTTTCGTTACGCGTTACTATATTCCAGGCGCGTTGGAACCTTTTTTTAACTTAAAAAGTTTGCAGAGCTGATTCTGGGGAATATTTTTAAAGTATTTTATATTCCGCAGTGAGTTTTGTACACGCTGAAGCAGCTTTCTGGGTTTTTCCGACCATTTTTTTTACTCATTTTTGATTTAACTAAAGTTGCCATGCAGAACTGAGAGCGTGGTGACATTTCCTTCCGTGGGAGGTGGCAGCCCTCGCTGTCCCTGTCTTGCAGAGTTGGGCTCACCCTGCCTGTGGTTGCGGCGTCGTGGGTCCTGCGATGGGGAGCATTGGGTGTCCCCTTTGTCACCCCCAATTTCCTGGAGCATCCCAGGGGTTGGGGCAGGGACTGTGGAGGGGAATGAAGGAAAATAAGGTGCAGGGTGACACCTCCGGGGCTGGGGGATGTCTGACACATCCCGGTGCGTTGTCATCTGGCTTGTTGGGTGCTAATGAGCTCCTCTGGTTCCTCACCAGTTTGTTGCACAAACTCTCGCTGCTCGCTCACGCCAGGATGCATTAAATTCACTGTGGGGAGCAGGAAACCCCCACCCCCCCAAGGAGACTCGTGCCCCCAGGAGCGCTGCGTCGCTTCTCTTCACGGGTCCGCGGCTGGTGGATTAGTGGCCCTGCCGAAGTCGTGCGCTGAGTTCCTCTGCCTCCCTCGGCCTGATCGGAAATGACAGCTAATATTTTAAAAATGATTATTCTGTCTGCGGCACGGAGAGGCCCCTAAGTCGGGTTATTAAAGGAGATTAGCTGAATAATTTTCATTACGTTTTCATACGACGATATTTCTCGAGGCTTATGAATGAGCCGGTGCTGCACTCTCGGCCGCGGCGGAGGCGGCAGCTCGAGTGCCAGGCGTTCGCAGCCGCCGGTAAGCGACGTGCCGTGGGCAGGGGACGCCGATGTGGGGGCTCGAGCGGAGCTGGGGGCTCGGCAGCCGCGCTGCTGTTAGCTGTGACCGGCCGAGGACTTGAGCACGGAGCGGCGGCTGCCGCCCGGCTCTGCCAGGCAGAGACTGGGATGGAGCCGCTTCTTGGGTTCGTGCTTGTTAATGAAGTCGTCCCCGCCAACGACAGCGAGCTCCCAGCGCCGCGTGCCTGGCGTGCAGCGCGTCAGTCTCTTCCCATTTCATTCGTGTCAGGAAGGAAATTGCGTTCCAGTAATGATATAATTAATTCACCCTAAAAATCTCGGCGCGTATCTCATCGCTGAAGTGCACGGGGAAGGAAAGATTGGGAAGAACTTCCCATAGTTTCTGTAACTCTTGGAACCTCCCTGTTCTCCCAGAGCAGGGGGGACCCTCTGGGGACCTGAGCATCGCTGCGGTGGCCTGGATCTCAGCCTGGCAGCCTCTGGTCTCTGAAATCTGCCTCTTGGCACCGCGGGCTGTGGAGCAGCTGATGGGTGCTGGTGCTAGTGGGTCCGGCCGGGTCCTGGTGATGTTGGGAGCCTTGAGAGATGCTGGCATGTGTGCCACTGCCCTGCTGGGAGGTCACTGAGAAGGGTCCCACTCAGCTCCTGCTGCTTCCGTGGGCTCTGCGCTCTCCGTGAGCTTTGCCAACCGGTGCTGGCGTTTCCCATCCTGAGCAGGGTGGGTGGAAACCCCATCAAAATTCATTTGCTTATCCAGACAGGAGTTGTCGTCGTCGCGCTGCTGCAGCGACTGAACTTTACTGATCCTCAGAACAAGCAACCTTTCAGGGCTGCGTTTGGAACCAGGAGCGAGCAGAAAGCCCTGCCTGACGCTGCCTTCCTGCAGGAGCTGCTGACACCAGCACCGCCGGGTCCCCGTCCCTTGGTGCTGGAAGTTTCTGCCGGTTTCGGAGGTGAGGGGCAGGCGGGAGGTGTTGCACCAACAGCAGCAGAGGAGGAGGAGGAGGAACGGGTCAATCAGTGCCCAGCTTCTGGCTGTACTCCTGGCCAGACTTGCCAGGGCAGGGAGGGGCTGCTAAAATAGAAATGAGAAAATAAATTAAAAGGAAAAAGGGAATTTGGTGCAAAAGCTGCAGCAGCAAAGTGCCCTTTCAGCCTGGGCGATGGGCTCCCGAGATGCCTGAGCTTCAGCAGGGTGCTCCTCACGCTAAAACTTTTAAACTGAGCTTATTTTTCCTGTTATGAGGATGAAATTGTGACTGCCTGAGGAACCTCTAATTAAACAAAGGCTCACCATAATATTTGCTGGGAGCTTGCCAGCCTCGTAATATGACATTACCGGGTATCTTTATTAGCCGAAATGAGTATTTAGAGTCCCTGCCAAATTGAAAGCTGATGGACGGGTTCGAACGCGTCACTGCAGCACCAAAACGCTTCCGCAACCTGGTGCCGGGGCTTGGCTGTGGCGAGGGTGGCTGCGTCCTGGCGCTGGCTCCCCTGGCACAGCCTGGCACCTTCGTGGCACCTTGGGGATGGCTGCTGGCACTGAGGTTTAAGGGAGCAGTGTGCCACTCTAACACCCAGCGAAATCTCCGAGAACAAGCCTCAAAATACATATGTTAAATTTTTTCAGTGCGTTTATTTTCCCTTGGTGCGTTGCTCTGATTGCGCAGCCACAGCCCTTTGGAGCCCGGCTGCCCTTCGAGCCACATCCCTGCCAAGAGCTGCTGGGGCCAGGGGAATGAATCTGCCCTTGTTGGGGAAAGGGGCTGCTCCCCGCAGGCTTCCCACCCGAGGAGTCGGGAACTTGGGCGTTGTAACGCGCCGCCCCGGCATTTCCAGCTGGAAGTGTTTTGATTCTCAAGTCTGAAATGAGGGGTTTTTTTTATTTTGAAATGCATTATTCATTTTCTTTTGAAAGGTCAAAATCTAAATGAAACACTTTAATTCACCTGAGACGAATTTATTAGCGTTTGTCTTTGGCAGGCACGTGCTAACTCGACCCGCCGGTGCGTGCCGACGCCGGGGTGGGCAGCGCTGGGCTCGAGCGGCTGCGGGATGTGGCACGTCCTGGGCACTGCCACAGCCACCACCCCGCTGCTGGCAGCTCTGCGGGACCGGGCGGTGGATCGTCAGTGCCAGCTAACTTTTCCACCTTTCGGAGTGTTACTCTGCTCGCTTCGATGTGCAACGTCGTCTCCGTGTACGTAGAGAAACGCGTTTGATGCGGACGCAGCAACTTTGTTTTTTCTCTCCTGCCACCTTTAATGAGGTTGCACAAACCATCTCCGGCTGCGGGCTCTGTAATTGCTCTCTCAGGTTCGAGCACCGCGCTTCTCTTCCTGTCTTAATTTAACAGAACATTTCACCCGCGGGAAGGTAAGTGCCCTCCTGGGCCCCGCGGCCCCGCTGCCCTCGGAGGAGGAGTTCACCCCAGGGATGGTCCTGGCACCTTGTCTGTTATAAAAAGCTTTCTTTTAATTCAGACCCCGTACTTCTCCAGGGTGAGGCGTTAAGATGTTCTTCCACAGAGAAGAATCCCTCTTTGGTAGCTGACACGTAGCCCAAATACAGCACAACAGTCCCGGCGCTGGAGTTCGGGAGGTTGATTCCCTGTTTTTCTCAACGTGTCCTCCCAAATGCGCACCACCAGCTTGATAAAATCCCAATTTAATGGTTACAAAACCCGGAGATAAAGCCGCTCTTAATGGATTTCTTTAAGATCAAGGCTGTCAAATACCGGGCTCAAAATCCTTTCTACAACAAGAGCAACTATATTAAGTGCACTCAATCAAAACCCAGCTGAAGGTTCCATAAATGAAACAATGGCTGGAGGAAATGCACTTTATTAGCATCTGCAGCAGAGAGGAGGGTTTGACAGGGGAGATGGAAACTCTGAGCTGCGGCTGCTGCGCTCCCACTCAGCCGGGATGGATGGGATCTGAAGGGCATCTGCAAAACATGCCCGTGCTCTCTCGCCAGGTCCTGCTGGGAGGAGGGTGCTGGAGCTCTGGGCTCCGCGGTGGGGCAGCACCAGGGTGGCCTGTCCCGGAGGCGGTGGCTGGAGCTGCTGAGGGGATGCTTGGCTTGGGATGGTGCTCCAAAACCCTCCTCGAAACCCACCGTGAGAAATGCTGCCTGCTTCCCTGAGGAGCTCGTCTCCCACCCGGGTTCGGAGTCAAATGGGGCTTTTTGGGGTCTCTGATGGGACTTTGTGCAGTTACTGGGTGAAGGAGTTGGGGCCTCTCTGCCCCGGGCTGCTCTGTGCGGGTGAACCAGCGCTGAAATCACTTTTTAATAATAATTCGCAGCTACATAATGAGACATTTGTAGCGTTTACAAACTGCCGGATGCTTGTAAATCATTTCCCTTCTCTCTGTCCCAGGCTTGACATTTGATGAAGAATCGAGGCTTTGCGTTCGTTTACCAATTAATTTATTGTACTGAGGTGGGAAGCAGCGTCCACCTTAGTGAAGGTCAACGGCATCAAGCGTTTACCTGTTATTTCCAGATGCTATTAAGCTTTTTAAATAGACTGTGCAGGTGCTGTAGGCAATGAAGGCACCTCTGGCGAGGCTGCTCCCGCTGCTGCGGCAGCTCCTGTCGGATGGTGGCGAAGTGTTCGCGGGAGCGAGACCAGACTGTTGGCCTCGGCAGGGGTCCGGGTGAGGGGTCTCCAAGGAAGGCATGTCAGAGATCCACTCCTAGAGAGCGTCGATTCTGGGGACACGGTGAGCCGGGTGCTGACAGCCATGCCTCACCTCCCAGCCCCGATTAACGTTTGATCCTTGTCTTGCTTTCCTCTGAGCCGCCCCGCCCCTGCTCATCCGCGGGATCTTCGACGGAGCTGCCCCAAGGCTCCTCCTGGGGATGCCGGTTTTGCCTCCCACACCCAGACCCGTTTCTCAGCCTCTGTAAATCCGTTCGGTGGGCGCGTGAGGAGCGCGGGCTGCGCCAGGAGGTACGGCTTACCAAATGTCACGCAGATCCTATCTCGGGGGAAACATGCTTCAATAATTGAATTAAATGGAAAGTGCTGGAATAAAAGCCTCTGGAGGCTGCAGCCTTCTGTTTATCTCCAGAATGTGGCTGGAGTGGGAGACGGGAACGGGAGATGTCAGAGGGCCAGGGCAGGGCTCTGCCGGTTTTGGTCTGTGGCTCCACGCGCTGCGGAGCATCTGAGACTTCCACACTTTATATTTTCTCCCTAAGCAAAGGGGTGTCCCTTCTAGAGCAAGGCCAGCCCGGCCAGTCTGCGGGAGGGAAGGCTCTGCTCGGCCACGGGGCTCTCCAGCTGGAGCCATCGGCTGGTGGGTCCTTGAGCATCTTCCTGGGTTCCAGCTCTCTGCAGCTCCTCATCCCATCCCAGTGAATTGTTGATGATTAACTCCAACACTAGTAAAGCAGAAATACTTTGTCTGGTGTCTCACCTCTTCTAGGTGTGTCCCTCAAGCTGCTGATGGTGCAAGGTCGCGGTGCGGCCAGCGCCGGCGTTTTGGTCCTGGGAATACCTGTCCCAAAGCAGAGGCTCTGCAAGTTTCTCAAGAACAGGTTTGGCAAATTTGGGGTGTTTCGCTGGGCTCACAGACCCGTGGCTGAGGTCCCTGTAGCATGGGGATGGTGGTGGGGTCTGCCTCTGCCTGGAGCACAAGCTGGAGGGTGCTCTGAGCTCTACCTGAGCAGACTGTCTGCCCCACTCGCTTCAACAAATTAAGGAAAACAGAATACAATCAGAGCCTCTTCATGGATTATTTGCACAGAGAGAAAAGGGGCCAAATGAATGAAATAAATCCGTGAGGGCTCGCCCAGCTTGGCTCCCTGCCTTTCGGAAGCAGGTTTTCAAGCCTAATGGTGTCAGATACTCTTTGGGCACCCATTTTCGGAGCAGCATCCTACCCCTGCTGCTTCTTAATGCAGCTCATCTCCTGCCGATTGCTCCCAGGGTCGCAGCCAAATCAGCTCTTCAAATTAAAGCCTTCCCTGCAGCTCGCGCTCGGTGTGGGTTTCCATGGAGATCCGAGCGGATGCTCCTTCCTCCTCCTCCTCGTGATGCAGAGACACCCTCCCAGGGATCACCCTCAAGGGGGCCGGGGATCCCCAAGAGTCCGGCAGTTCCGCCGCCCCGTTTGCTGTTGTGGGCCTGATATCTTCGGTCCTGATGCTGCTGCAGCTTCTCTGCTTCAGCTGCATCTCGCTGGGCTTGGAGCCCATCCCCACTGACACCAGGAGCCGTGTAGGTTGGGAATAGCTTGATAAAGTAGTTCCCAGGTCCCCTCCTTGCAACCCGTGTCTGCGCCTTGTGCAATCATCACGTCCTTCTCCCACTGTCTGGTTCCGTGTCGCTGCCAGCGCCCCTGTCCCGGTGCCCTGCTCCGCACTGGACATCGCACCGGTGCAGCTCCCCAGGCTTTGGTTATCCTCACGCATCGGAGCC
>WEIS01072813.1:4417-24630 GCA_013389965.1 Todus mexicanus | reverse complement strand
GGTTTTTTTGGCATGTTTAAAAATTTAAAAGCTCTGTTCTATTATAACCCTAAAAAGTAATTCTTCTCTTTTCTTGCTCTGTCTTATCCAAATCACTTCTGTCAGCTATTTTCCTTCTTTGGTCTGAATTCCCACGTGTTAACTGCACATCATTCATTCTCTTCTTGGCAGCAAACCGCTGTTGCAGATGGTGCTGCCTCCTCCTCCTCCCGGTGCTTCCAAGGTTGTATCGACCGGCAGAACGCGTCTAATACGCTACAAAATTCTAGTATCTCCGGTTTCCCTGTAGTTCCTCTATCATTTGTGAATCAGTGTAAACGAAAAACATCCTTCATCTGCACAGTCTGAGTCTCTTTTCCCTCTTACTTGTTTCCTAAGTGATTCTTCTGCTTTTTGAAAATATGGACGTAGCTTGTCAAGGGTTGAATGAGCAGCTACACACTTAACAGTTCATCCTCGGGCAGAAACCTGGGAGCACCCCTAACCTGTTTGCTGTCTCTCAAGTATTTTCCCAGAGTCCCTTCGGTGGCTGATGGCCACGCAACAGTTCGAGGCTTCCAAGGAGCTGATCCTCCAGTTCACGCACAAGAACAAGATGAACACAGAGAGCGACATCAAGGGAGTGGTGCCTGGTGAGTAGGACAGACCGATAGCTGCAAACCCGCCCCACTCTTCCCTAAAGGTTGCACGTGGCATTGCTGCCCAGACTGAAATCAGCTATTTACTGCCTGGAAAACCATCCCATTCATTCATGCATTCATTCATTCATTCATTCATTTTGCTTTTTCTTGAAAAAACATTCCAAACTTCAGCTCCATGTTTAAAATTCCTTGTTCCGTTGAAGAGTCGTAGTAATTGCAGTCTCATTGTTGCAGTGCGGGTGTCTTTAGAGACATCTCCTGAGCAGCTTCCGCGGCTGCAGAGAGCGCCTTCAGCCCCGTGTGCTTCTGGAAACTTTGTAAAGAAGCTGCTGGTTGGGATCGTACCCATCACACAACTCTTACTGGGTTGGTTTGGAGAAGCGGCAGGTCTTAAACCCCCAGTTCTGAAGTGCCAGCCCCGTGGCAGACCTAAACCGTTACTCTTTAAAGCCTTGCTCCTTGCTTTTCTCTGCATCACCCGAGTGATGCTGCTCTGGGAATGGGGGGATCCACAGTGCTAGGGAGCAGTTTTTGGTCAAGAGTCTAAATTATCGGTTCCTTGCTTTACTGATGCTTTCAGAAAGAGCTGACTGCTCTCGTCACCGGGATTGCCACTGAAATAGCTGCGCCTCTGTCTCACAGGGTGCTTTGCAGGAAGGAATGAGTGTGTCTCTGTGTTTCTGGATCTTCATCTCACCAGTGCTCCTGTCAGGTTTGGTTCAGGCTCCCCTCTTCCTTCTCACAGGCCTGATGGTGCCCACGAACACCCGATTTACACTGTCACTTGCAGGCTGGAGCAGGCTGCACACTAGTCAGAAATCAGACAAAATGTTTCTTTAGGGTTCTGAGGGGTTTTTGCGCTTTTTCAAACCCTCCCTGCTCTGACCCTGGGAGCTGCAGGGAGACGTCACCCTGGAGCTCTGGGTGCTAGAGGGGTTTGTTCAAGCCACGTGTAATGATATTGTCCATGGAGGAATGCTAAGTATCTGGATGGCGTTAGGACTGATTCGTGGCTGGTTACTTTTTCCAGCAGTGTTCTGGTAGGGGTTCGCTCCTGTTTCCCTTCATGCAGAAAGCAGCGTTATTACACATCTTGATGCTGTGGATTCTCTACCTGCAAACACATTTACACACAGCACTTGGTTACCCTTTGCAAGCTTCAAGTGCTACAGAATGTGGTCGTTTCTGCCTCCTTGCTGATGCTGGATTTGTTGGGGATGTTGTTGGGGTTTTTTGTTGTTCCTTCCCTCACTTTTTCTCTTTAAACTCTCTGTAGCGTCACACGTTAAGGCTTTCCTGACCCGGCCCTGGAGGGATGCTGCAGGGAGTAAGACAGGATGAAATGAGCTGAACTAAACATTTTGGAAGGACCTTCTCTCTTGTTCTGGGTGCATGGGGAAGTGTTGATGGTGTGAGGGAGGAGAGGAGAAGGGGAGAAGTCCTGAATGATGAGTGTGATCCATGGGGATCAGTGAGCAGAAGAAAGCATTTCTCTGCTTTTGTGTGTCCAGCTGGTACACCCGTAGCTGCTGGAGTGGGGATTGGGTAGAAAGCTGGGAGAGAAGATGCCACTGAGCCTGACACAGATACCATCTATTTCCCCTTAACTCCATGGTTGGGGGTTGGACTAGGTGACCTTTAGAGGTCCCTTCCAACCCAAGGCATTCTATGATTGCTGAGCTTTCCTACCTGTGTGGAGGCGTTTTTGTTTGTGACTTGGTTTATTCTTAGTTTTCCGCCTGAAAGGGCTGGAAATGCTTTTGCTCTAGTTTGGGGCCGTTGCGTTGCTGTTTATTATTCCTCGCTTGGTTGTTGCAGCAGCCTCCTGTGATTGAATTACTCCCAGTACATTTAAATGATAAACTCCTCGCTTGCCGTCCCTTCCAGCTGGAAACCCCGCCGTAATTTTACTCATAGGTACCAGCCAAATTAGCGTATCCTGTGTAACAGCTCGTTACAGGAGGTACAGTCGTTGCGTAGGTACCCGTTTTGGCAGCTGGTGCAAGTTCTGTAATAAAAAGCAGCAGCGTTCAAGTGAGTGAAGTACTTCTGGGGTGGAAGAAAATGCACTCTTGAATTGCTATCCAAGCAACGAACAAACAGGCTCCTTTTTCTTTCTGAAGAATCCCACTGTTCCCGTTGCCTGTTGAAAGCTTTTACTGGTCCACTTGGCCTCGCCGCCCGTCGCAGAAAGTGCCATTAGCCTTCTGGAAGGTGTCTCTGCTCCATGGGGAAGTGTCCTCCTGGAAAAAAAGAAAGGAAAATTGATCTGCTGGTTTGGAATCAATCCATAGGGTGGGAGCAGTTTGCCAGTGCTCTTCTGGGAGATGTCTCTAAAGAGAACCACTAAATGGCTGGTCAGTGGTCTGGCTGCAGTTGAAAGATCCAGGAGTTGTGGTACCAACCCATGTCAGGAGAATATCAGCGTGGGCACTTGATGGGCAATGCTCAGCCAGCACTAGAGCGTGGGTGGCAGATAAATCGGACTGAGGCAAGCGATGCCGGTCGGAGCCCAGAGTGCTGTCAGTTAACGCTGCCCTTATCTCCTCGATAACCTGCCCCAGGGGTGTCATAGAGTGTCTGTTGGGGGTTGGAAAACCAAAGGAGAGCTGCCCCCTCGACAGCTCTAAGTGGCTTTATTTTTGAGTAATTGGTGCTCCTTGGGATTTTTGGCAGGAATAATTAGCCTTCATAAAGAGACTTCTGGTTTTATGTGGCCATATTTTCTTCTTTAATGCTTCAGAGGTCTAGGTGTGCTCTAATTAGATCTGGTTAAATCATCCCTAATGTTTTGAGTCTCAAAATTCCACCAATTGACTCAACACTCTGCCCTCATTTAGAAATAAATGTTGGAATTCATTTTTACATCCAGGAAAATGAATGTTACCCAGCTGAATAGGGAAATGTCATTTGTAAAACTCCTTGATGAGTTTTGTTGACAAATATTTCAGAAGGTTACCCCTAAAAAAGTCAGTTCCAGTCATGAGCAGATGAAATACATGAGAATATATTGATGAAATATATGAGAATCTATTGAACGTGAGAAAAATAACTGCTTGACCAGGCTGAGTAACAGCCTTTTTTGCTCATCTCTAGCTGGAAGCCGGAGTGCTCCTGTGGACGGGTAGGTTGTAGCTGTTCCTTTCCAAGGTTCCTTCCTAAGCTTAGAGAAACAATGTTGATGTCATTACAAAAGCAGCCGGCAAAGATCAAGCACCCGAAGAGATGGGAAGGCTTTAGCATGCAGGGCGCGTTGTGGAGAGGAGGAAGGGCCACGGTGGTGGCAAGTTGTGTGTGTGGATTGCAGCTGGGAAAGCTGTGGGCTTCAGGGGCTTTCCTGTTAATGAAAAAGAGAAATAAATCATCATTCACCTTTCTTGCTGCTGAGCAACACGCTGCCATGGCTTTTCTTTTATACATGAGCTAGTTTCCTCTTTTGTTTTGCTATATTTTCCCCCCTAAGCCCGAGGCTGGCTCTATGTGCTTGCATGCTTTTTTCTTTTTGCATAGCAGAGGAAGGGGTGAAAAAACTTCATGTCTGCAAATCAGTCTCTTTCCCCGATCGACCTCTCCCTCCAGAGCTTTACTCACATCCTTAGACAGTCACACCAACAACCACACTGCTGTTTTAAAGCCTGTGGTGGCTGAAGGTGTATTAGCTAAGGAAGGAAAACGAGTTCCCTGGCCCCATCATATGGGGAACTCCACGTGATGCTACTGTGGACAAACCTGCCAGATGTGCTCGTTTCCTAGATCCTGGGTTGATTAATGGTGCCAAACTTAAAAAATATCCCATGCAAATCCCAGGGGCAACTCAGGTAAATGTGGGAAAATCAGTTACAACAGTTGAAGGCGCTACTTGAAGGCAGCGTTTAAGTCTTATAACGGATTGTGTCACATTTTCATCTCGCCCAAAAGCAGCCAGTGGTTTCTGTTGCCCTCCTGTGTGTTAAACCAGCTTTCAGGAGGGGCTGGGTTTCTCCTGGTGGTCTCCTCTTGTCCAGGAGCAGGAACTCACGGGAGTTTGTGCAGCTCTTTCAGGGCTGAGAGGGTTGGGGGTGTTCAGCCTGGAGAAGAGAAGGCTCCACAGAAACTTTATTGTGGCTTTCAGGACTTCAAAGGGCCGGTCAGAAAGATGGGGACAGACTCTGGAGGAGGGCCTGTGGGGACCGGACAAGGGGGATGGGTTGGAACTGAAAGAGGGAGATTTAGACCGGAGAGAAGGGAGAAATGGTTGGTGCTGAGGGTGGGGAGAGCCTGGCCCAGGTTGCCCCGAGAGGTGGTGGCTGCCCCATCCCTGTCCCCATTGCAGGGGAGGTTGTTGGGGGCTCTGAGCAACCTGCTCTGGTTGCAGATGGCCCTGCTCCCTGCAGGGACAGGGTTGGACTGGATGCCCTTGAAAGATCCTTCCCACCCAAACCAGTCCATGATTCTATGACAGGCAGTACATGATTAATAGTGAGTAACAAGAATAAAACTGGTCAGTATAAGTCCTCTTCTGCTGGCTAAGTCTACAGGAATGGAAGAGGAAAGCCCACTCATAGCCTGACTGGGTCCCTAGCGAGGGCAGTAGCCACCTCTGACAGCAGCAGGGTTTGGAGGAGACAGGGGAAAAAGGCTGCGCTCTACTGAGGACCTGCCTTTTCATGCCACTGGGAAAAGCCAGATATACTGAAAATGTAAAAAACAAACAAAAAAAAAGTGTATGGAGGGTACTGTCAGCTTCTGTTTAAGCTCGAATGACTCTTTCTCACTACTTGAGTCCTCTGCAGACTCTGTCTGGCCGTGCTGCAGCCCATGGCAGCTGCTTTGTGCCCGGCGGGCACACTGGCTCTTTGTCAGCACTTCCACCTTTCCTCCCAGAGGAGCTGGCTCTGCAGGGCAGGAACCGTGGGGGGATTCCTTCCCTGCAAACTGTGGGTCTTGGGACTCTCTCCTTGTGCAATCCACTCCTAAAATGTGTGCTTCACCCCTCCGCCCTGCGCTCCCCGCCTGCTCTGCCTGCTGAGGTTTCCTCCATAGCTCCGGCAGTAAATCACAGCAATGCACGTGCAGGTACCTGAAACCTCCCGATGGCCCGGGTGTGGCTCCACACTATGACATTTGAGGTGTTCTTTGTCTTGGGGTGTGTTTAGTGGTTGGTTTTTTGTGTTGGTTTTTTTTTGTTTTTTTTTTTTTTTTAATGTTGGCAATGTTAGAGGAATGTGAACGTTGACAAGTCACACTCTGGGGATTGCAAGAAGTCAGGTTGCCTGGGCAACCCTTGCTTGGCCTCCTGGCTTGAAGGCATGAAGATACAGCCTTTAATAACATGATTACGACCTATTTTTTCCACAGGGCATAGGATGGACGAATCAGTGCATAGGATGGACGATGCTGTGGGAATGAAGCTGTTGTCTGTTCCTCATTTGTTGCAGAATTTGGAAGGTGTGTAGTGAATGAGGCAGGGGGTTGCAGAAGGAAAGAGGACAGTCTTGGGGAGCCGGAGCTGAATGCCTCCTGAGGAGCTGTACTCATTGCCTGTGTCTGCCAGGGATGTTCATGGAAACTTCCCTGCAATCGGGCTCTTCCAGTGCTGTCACTAATCACAATTTCTTCAGTGTCTGTCTCTGCCGTGTAACTCCGGGCCTTGATTTGCAGAAAGCTGGGAGCGTTTATATCGGTGCCTACAAAGGCTGTTGCCGTGAGATTTTTTTTTCTCATTCGGGTCACAATTCCTCTGTGTTTTATCTCCCTGCCTGCAAAACAGGAGTAATCCTCGTCCTTTTCTTACAAGAAGGTGAGGGAGATAATTTCATTGGTATTTGAGGGACACGAATGCTCTGACAGCGCTGCAGGAATGTCTCTGAGGAACTCTGTGATTTTGTGCTCGCTGGAAGGTCTGGATAATAAGGCTGAGGGGCACATGGTGAATGGGAAAGGTGGAGGCATCACTAATAGCTGCCCATTTGCTGGCTGCAGCGAGCGATCTGGGGGGAAAAACTAATGTGTGATCATCTAATTAAGTGCCGTATCATAATGCACGTGGAAAGATTGCAACGGCAACCTTATATCTGGCTTCTCCTATCCCTTTGAATGTGATTAGAAACACAGGATTGAAAGTAATTATTGCAATCAACCCTTTGCTATTAGAGCTGTCGGTTCTACAGTTGCTCTCACGAAATGAGCTCCATTTTAAATTCTGTTAGTTTTTATGTCCCGTGCTTTTGTCGGAGGGCTGTTCCAGACTCCAGATTGCTCCTGGGGTACTGGGGCACTTTTCAGCATTCGGTTCAAATAGCTGCCCAGGTTCTTTGTCTTTTTTCCCTTCCCATTTGCTCCTGCCCGTGACTATCTTTATCTTAGATCTCTCTCTTTCCCCGTGCCACACGAGCAGACAGCAGCCCCATTCCTTTGCTGAGCTGAAGCTCTCCTCTGCCTCCTCTCCTTTTATAAATAGGCTTGCCAGAGCTTTGGATTCTCAAATATTGATGGCCAAGGGTTGTGGGAGAGCGCCAGTATTTCATTGTCTGAATTGCAAATACCTCATGGACACAATGAACTGGTGTCTCATGGTCACTTGTGTACAAGTAGTGTACAACCAAGTCCAACGTGGTGTCTGCTAAAACCTTATCTTCCAGCAGAGGCACTTCCCATTAGTCCCTGGATATCTTACCTCATGTTTTGCATTTTTACTTGCTTTTGCCAGGCAGGATCTCAAGCTCAGTTCCCTCTAACGTCCCATTTCCATGCTCTGCTGCTGGCACTGGCTCGCTTTGTCACCAGCAGACTTCATTGGCGCCTTCCTAAGGTTTGTGCCAAGCTCCCTGGTGAAGTTATTAAGCAAGATTTCTTCTTTTTTTCTCTTTTTTTTTTTTTTTTTTTAAGAACCACTAACCTCCTGCCATCCTTTATCATTCCATTTTTCTATCCCTTATTGCTGTCTGCCCATCAGTCAGCTCCTTACCTCCCTCATCTCTTTTGTATGTGACTTGACCACCTTTAATGTTCCTGCACTAGGAGGCTTTTAAAAAATGCGATGGATCAGGCTGCTGGTCGTCCATGATCAAAACAAATAAAGAAATAAGCACAGAGGGAGTTTCTGGAGCAGAAATCCTGGAAGGTGTAAATAACCCTGTGTGCCAGTAGCTCAGCATGGCAGAGAGTAGGTTGCTTCAGTGCTGCATTTTGGATTGATCTACCTCCTGCTGCAGAGCTGTCGTGCTCCGGGGATTGATTGAGCCTCTATGCTGGGCTTCCAGAGCTCTTTTCACGTCCAAAGAGCTACTGACAGGATCGTTTAGCAGCCAGAAAAATGCAGCAGAAGTCCATCACCACGGGACACTTGTCGTTTTGGACACCCTTTTTCGGCGGCTTGATTTGAGCTTTGCCTATTTTGTCGTTGCCAAGTGATGCAGAGATGGGTGGCTTCGCTTGAAGGCTTTAAAGGTACTTTCTGATTTTTCTGAAAGCCCTGCTCCTGAAACGCAGAGGATCCCATGAGAATTCAGCAGCGCTGGGAGCTGGAAGCTGGTTGGGTTCCCCTCCCCGTGAGACTTTTAAAAAGTCTCCCAATGAATAGTTTTAATTTCCACTGAGATCTAAAGAGTTAGCTTGTTGACAGTTTTCCTACCGAGTCCCTGAATAGGAAGCCTAGAGCGTGTGTGGGCTCCAGAGGATGGGAAAACTCATAGTGGGCCTCTGAGTAAACGGATAAAAATACTTTTTATTTTCCACACTCGCCCTCCTGGTAAATCAGAACCAAAATGTTCGGTGCAAATTCCTTCTGGGCTGGTTAGTGACTTCAGTGCAAAAGCAAAGAACAAGTTGGGGGTAGGGGGAGTTTTCCTGGCATTACTCCAGTAACAGAGAGAGCAACAGTTGCTTCCGTGGGGGTTTAGTAGGCACCGGCTTGGCTTCTCTTTGAAGAGGTTACCATTGACCAAGGAAGTCCAGTCAGCCCAAGAGCTGCCGCTCTCCCGACACTTGCTCAGATGGGAGCCCCAGGGCTGCAGCCGGTGACTGTTTGCAAGTCACGCAGCTTATTTGTTGCCATCCGAATGGTATTTAGATTATTGTAAATGATTGATTTTACCGTAGGATGGGTGTGGGTTTTTTGGGGAACATGTGATGGGTTACGCACAGAAATAAAGGAGGGAGAAAGTCATCGGAAAGATAGATGGTGTTGGAGACGTGGGGAGAATCGTTCATCTGAAGAGGGTGAACAGTGAAAAACATGAGAATTAATAATGAGAATTAGCTCAGAAGGACTCAGTTGTAAGGAAGGTTAAAAGGAGATCTGGATGCACCTGGGAAGGATGCACGACAATAAATAAAGACTGTGTGGATTTTAGCAACCCCTAATGTACAAATAGAGCAGGAGTGGAGGGCAAAATAATGCTTGGTTCCAAAGAGAAGGGTAACCAAGTCGCTTCTCTTAATTTTATTAAGTTGTGGCTGAATGGAACACATATTGACAATAAAATCTGCTTCCTCTTCCCAAAGAAACAAGTAAAAATTACTTTGGGAAACCAAAAGCATGACAGCTAAGAAAATCTGAAGAGTATGGCACCAGGGGGTGTCCTTTCCTGACAGAGGAGGAGGTGTTTCGCTTTGACAGGACAGGTCTGGTCATCTTCAGACAGTTTGAGAGTGAACTTCTACGTCCACATGAAATCCGTGCAACGTGTTGTTTGGGTGGTGATTTTCATTGTTGCCCTTCAGCTGAAAGAGCAAACAGTCATCGACAGCTTTTCACAGCCTCGTGCTGCTTCTGGTGCTCCCTTTGACTGTTTCGCTGTAGAAGGTCTGACTTGGACTCGCTTGCAGTTTTCATGGTTGTTTCATCTGACTGCTTCAGTTGCTCTGAATTATTTTATTCCCACTTAACTCCGTTCCAGACTTTTGCTGCAGAACTCCTTTTGACCTTGCTCTTTGAGATTATCATACCATCTCTTTTTTTGTCGTTATTTTTTTAATATAGCCCTGATCTGTTGCTCCCGTAGCACAAATACTAATTTGACCGATTTCCTCTTTTCCTCCACCTCTGTTATTTCCCTTTTGTGAGCTTCACGCTGCACAGATTCTGGGGAGAAACTGGTATTATTGGGTAGTACGGAAAGTAGCACAGCGATATTCTGCTCAAGTCCGATCGTTAACTTAAAATACACTTTGCTGCTTCTCTCTGAAGGGTTCCCTGCAGTTACTCTAGGTAGAAAACCGGGTGTGACCTTTGAGCAGTGAATAGCTCAACTATTTGCATATAAATAGCGTCTCTGATTTATTATTTTTACAGTACACTTGTCAAACAACAGCAGACAAACGTGTCTTTTGTTTTGTTCGTAAATTCCAGTGATTTATCTCTCTTTTTTCAGTTGTTTTCCCACCTGTCACGACTTGCTGTTGTTTTCCCCCGTCTTGCATCTCTTGAAGAGATGGCTGTTGGGAGGCAGAGGTCAGGGCAGGCCAGAGCGGCCGGCTGAGGACACCGGCGCTCATTCTGTATGCCCGGAGTGAGGCCACACGGCCCCTTCCAGCACAGCCAGCCTGGAGTGCAGCTGTACGAGCCTTTGCCCTCAAAACCAGCCCCAGGCTGCTCTCGGGAGTCCAGCGTTTTTGTGATGCTGCTTTATAGCTTCTTCTGGTTTTGCTGGGCTTTGTGCCCTTGCCTCTGGCTGGCTGGTCCGGTTGCTTGGAAGCAGTGGGTTTGTTGGCACACTTAGGTAGGTGTTCAAGCTCTAACCTACCGATATTTGGGAAGCAAGCAACGCCCTTCGTTCTTTTAACCCCATGCAAACAAGAATATCAAGGCAATATTTGCAAATTGCTAGAGCACTGCAGAGAAAAGTTCCCTTGCAGCTGCCCAGCACTTCAAGGACAAGGTGAGGCTTTAGTTCTGAAACACAAAGACATCGCAGATGACGATGATGGTGCCCAAGGGGTTTTTCTTTAAGGAAATGTATCCATCAGAATAACTTGAAATATTTGAAATGGAAGGGGGGAAGAGGATGAGCCGACACAGTGTCCTAGTCACTTCTTATACCTGGGTTTGAACAAACCTCAAAGGGTTCCCGAGAACAAGGAAAACTTGAGCTCCAAGGCTCCTTTCCAAGGCTTTCCAGGTGTGCGTCGCAGGAAGGCAGCAGGGCTTGTAACCTCACAAGCACAGCCCTGCCTGGGGAGGTTTAAAAATTAACCGAATCCTGATGGTCTTCAGGAAATGTTCTGTCGTGCTTGCTGAGATCAAGCTCTGTACTGCTCCCATTTTATATACTCTGTTTTTAACTGAGAGAAAGTCTGAGGTGTGAAGGAGCTCTTGGGCAGTTCTTCAGCCCCAAGAAGGTTAAGGGAAGTTTAGAAGAAGATGATGAACCTGAGCTTGTTTAACAGGTTTTTAGCTGCTGTTAGTGAAATCGATAGTGTCCTGCTCTCCAGAGCATCCCTCAGAACGCCTGTAGTTCACAGGCGAAGCTTCTCCTCCTCATTCTCCCCAGTGAAAGCGTAATTTTGGTTTGTTTATTTTTCAGAGCTGGAAAAGGAGATCGCCAGGAGGCCGAAGAAAGTCTGCATTGTTAAAGTGGTGGGAACCAGGAACCTGTGGAAAAACATCGTCGTGTTGTGTGTGAACTCGTAAGTCCGATCTCCTCCTCTTGGCGTGGTTGTGCGGTTGGTGAATTGGAAGCAGTCATGGAAAATGATGGGGCAGCTCCTCTGTCCCCTAGCGTGGGACCCTTCACTACTGTCACTGATAAATGATCCTGGAGAAACACCAGCTGATGCAGGGAGTTAGGTTTTATGATAAGCTTGGGGGACCTCCTTAGCTGTTTCAGGGAGCAGCACCACGTGTCTTCTCACAAGCTCCAGGTGTTTAGCCCTGATGTAGCTGTGCTGCAGAGGAAGGTGTCGCTCGTCAGTAAATACAAGCCCACTCCCTTCTGTGACAGTTGTCCTCGATAGGTCTTCAAAAGCAGATTACCGAGTGCTCCAGCTCTCCTGGATCACATATGGAGCGTGCAGGGGGAACGTGCGGTCTCGCACAGAGCGCTGTGATTTCTGCATCCTAAAGCTTTGGCTTGAACGTGCTCACGTGGGCAAAAGCAGGCATCAGCCTGAGGGTCTGGCAGGTTATGGGCTCTTGAGACCTTCTGTCCGCCACTGAGCATCTTGTAAAGAGAAAATAGATGGGCTGCAAATTTAGCCTCTAACTAAACCCAACTTCTGGGAGGGCAGCAGCAGTGGATTTTCTATTTTCTTTTAGTCATAAAATGCCCATTTCAATTTTTTTTTGATTTTTTTTAATTTTTTTTTTTTTTTTTTTTTCTCAAATGGGAAGTGGGGATTGTCTAGTCCAACCCCCCGTGCTCCAGCAGGGTCACCCAGAGCAGGGCGCCCAGCATCCCTGCATCCAGGTGGGTTTGGAATCTCTCCAGAGAAGGAGACTCCACAACCTGCATTCCCACAGCAGCAGAAAGCTATCCTGCTTTAGTGAGTTCTTTCACTGGATTAGGTGGCAGCGTGCGGCTGCCTTCTCAGCACCCATCTCCCCTTGCCCTCTCCTCCCCGCCAGGCTGACTGGTTACGGCATCCACCACTGCTTTGCCAAGAGCATGATGGGGCACGAGGCGAAGATGGCCATCACCCACAACTTCTACGCCGACTACTACACCATGGCCGGGATCGCGCTGGCCTCCTGCCTGGCCATGTGCCCCGTGGTTGGGTTTCTGGGGAGGAGAGGAGGACTCCTGCTCTTCATGATCCTCACAGCCCTGGCGTCGCTTCTGCAGCTGGGCCTTCTCAACTGTAAGTTGGACACGAGAGCATTTGAAGACCACGCGTTTGGCGTGTAGATGAGGGACCAGGAAATATTAGCATCTCCTTTGCCTTTCTCAGGTTTGAAATGCTGTGCACCTGCTTGGTTTAAGAAGCTGAAGCGTAGGGTCACCCCACACTAGATTTGTCTGGGTTCTGTGGGGGGTTTTAAGGACATTTGGTGTTTGCTGGGGTAAGAAACAAACAAACATGCAATCGCTTCGTGGAAAGAAACTATTCCAGAACCACAGAAGTCTCCTCCAGAGCCATGAAAATCTGTTTGCAGTTTTCAATAACAAAAAAAAAGGGGTGAGGGAGATGGGGAGGAACACGCTGCAGGAATCGTCGCCACCTTTTCCGTAGCGGGTTTAGGTGTTTTTGGGAGTGGAGTTGCTCAAGCTCAGAGCAGCCGTGGGCTGGAGGTGTTTGCTGCCGCGGTGGCACCTCTGCTTCTGTCCACGCTGCACGCCCATCGGCCGTCCCCGCTCTGCCCTCACCCCTCTCTCTGTGAGAAGAGGAGGGAAAGGGCAGCCTCGAAGTTGGAAGCAGCTTGTCTCCCCCGGCTCTAGAGCGTGCCCCCCTCCTTCCTCAGAAGAGCTAGACGGTGTCTGGGGAGAAGCAGCGACCCCGCTGAGGATGCAGTCTGGCACAGCCTCCTGCGTGGTTTAGCACAGCATCGTTTGGGTGTCGTTAGCAAATGCAATCAGAATTTGAGAAGGATGGGGAGAGGGAGAAGGGTGTTCCCCAGCAGCAGCAGCAGCACACCCACGGTGCGCCTTGAGGCTTGCCGTGCTCAGCCCTTCCTCCGGACCCTGGGATGTCACCTGGGAGGGCGGAGGAGCCTGGTGGGAGGTGACCAGCAGAGCTGTGCCCAGCTATTGCTGCTGCCCTTCCTCTTGGCTTGTGTGGCACCTGGACCACCAGCTCAGGGTTTGGGCGAGGAGCGGGTCTCCCACCAGCACGAGGGTGCTGACACTCGGACTTCTGCTCTAACTGGAGCCTCTGTTGGCCATTCCCTCGGGGCTGCAGTTTCTCTTCTCCCCCTTCGTTAAGGACAAAGAGGCCTTTGTGTTAATCCCAGTGGTAATTCCGGGGCTCTTAGAAATGCTTTGCTGCTGCGTTTGTTATCGCTGTCTCATTAGCATGCTGGAAGGGGCCTGGAAACCGCATCTCCTATCTGGTGGCCACGGGAAGATGTGCCAGTTGTGGCATGGGAAAGGAGAAGTGTATGGGCAGCTAGGGTGCCTTGTGAGATTTACCTTTGGGGTGTTTTTTTTCCTGATAAATGAATATCTAACAACGCTATGCTCTTGTTTTCTCTTCCTTTCCCTCTTGTTTCTATCTTACTCCAACTTCTGCGGTCTTGGATCCAGTGATCGGAAAATACAGTCAACTTCCAGACTCAGGTAGGGTTTATGGAAGAAGCCACATCATGAAGGATGCGCTTCCCCAGCAGTGGGGGGATCTGAAAGGATGGGGCCAAGGCACCCTGAGCAGCACTGCTGCCACAAGAGGGGTGCAGGAGAAAGCTCAGTTCTCTACAGTGCTTTGGACACCGTACCTCGGTGTAGCATCCCCTCCACACAGCCTCTCAGGCTTTCTCAGAAAGTCTCTTCTTAGAAGCAACGTTCCCAGTTTGGTCTTTTCCAGAAAGATCTGAGTTGCCAAAGTCCCTTCGGCCAAGGGGACTTGGGCACCACCTTGGGAAATACATCCCTGGGCACCTTAGAAAATACTTCTTATTCGATAGATGCCTTTCAGAAAGACAGGGGCAGATTTTGAGCAGGGCCTGGTAGGACAGGACAAGGGGGGATGGGTTGAAATGAAAAAAGGGAGATTTAGACTGGAGAGAAGGGAGAAATTGTTGGTGCTGAGGGTGGTGAGAGCCTGGCCCAGGTTGCCCCGAGAGGTGGTGGCTGCCCCACCCCTGGCCCCATTGCAGGGGAGGTTGTTGGGGGCTCTGAGCAACCTGCTCTGGTTGCAGATGGCCCCTGGACTAGATGCCCTTGAAAAGTCCCTTCCAACCCAAACCAGTCCGTGATTCTATGACTTGGCTGGAGGAAGGTGGCTGCAAAGCTCCTTTCCCCAGTGCTCCCATTAGTCACAACGTGTTCCCTTCATGGTCTCCGCAAACAATGGCCAGGACAGACCACATGAGCTTGTCAATCCCTGGCTGGACACCTCACTTGTGCCCGCAGACTATGACAAGCAGGGATCAAGGGATGGACATGTTGTCATGGTGGCCAGGAGGAGACAGTTCCTTTAGCTTCGTTTGGATTTCCTGGGTTTCTCCCCGTGCGTGATCGACACCGTCCTCTCCCAGAAACCTTGCTGCCATCGCGCCGTCAAATGATGGAGCAAACAGGGTGACTTAGGGGAGGGTTCCACCGTCCTTGGCATGTGCCTTTCTCGCCCAGAGCTGTCAGGCAAAGGCTGTCACGTCGGAGCTTGCGACAGAGTTTGCAGCCTGGTCACGTGCAGGGGCTCAGCACAGGGATGGGGGCACTTTTCTCTCTGTCCCCTCTCGCCCTGCGAGTCCCTCCAGTGCCCAAGCGACCGAGCTGTACCAGCCTCTGGGCAGCTTGATGAAAGCGCTCTGCTCCCGCTTCTCTGTCACCCGGGGGAGGGAAGCGGCTGGTGCCTAGAAGGCTGCCCAGAGAGGTGTTTTTCCCCTTGGGTTTTACCTTTTTGTGGTGGCTGAGTATAAATAATTTGGCGATTGCTGCCGGTTTTGGCACGGCATCGCGATTCTTTTTTTTTTTTTTTTTTACCTGTGTTTGTGTCTCGAGCGCTTGGGGATTGGATTTTATAAACACCGGGTTTAAATTGGTATTGCAAATATGACTCAAGTTGTTGTCTAGGGAGAATGAGGAACGTAAACCTGTTTTCTTGTTTTCTTCCCTGGAAGCCTGGCCTCGTTCTCACTTTTCCTGAACGCGCTTGTCTTGGCAGGTATGAGTGACAGCGTCAAAGACAAGTTCTCTACCGCCTTCTCCATCGTGGGTATGTTTTCTTCGCATGCCGTAGGAAGCCTCAGCGTGTTCTTCTGTGCTGAAATCACACCCACAGTCATCAGGTGAGACATCCGAGCCCCCTCCCTTCAAAGGATGGAGACAAAATATCCTCATTTAATTAATAACTGGCGGTGCAAATTAACATGTTGTAGTGGAGAGGAGATCAACCCTAATGGGAGGCCTTGCAGCAATTTTGGGGATACTCTTTAATGTCTCTGCAGTCGGTCTCCCCACAGTGTAGACAGAGGTTTTGTTTCGAGGGCTCCACCTTGTGTCCCATCATGGAATCTTATAGAATCACAGAATTGTTTTGGTTGGAAGAGACCTTGCAGATCACCGAGTCCACCCATTCCCCCAGCCCTGCCAGGGCACCACTTCCCCGTGTCCCTCAGCACCACATCTCCACGGCTTGGAAACCCCTCCAGGGATCAGGGGGACTCCACCCCTGCCCTGGGCAGCCTGGGGCAGGGCTTGATGACCTTTTTGTGGTAGTTATCAGCAGGCCAAGCAGCAGAGGGATGGTGTTTGCTTGCAGGTTGGTACAGTCTTAAATACTGAGCTGAAACAGATGGTGTGGCTGAACCGTGTCATTGCTTTGCTTACTCTGAGGGGTTTGCACAAGCAGTGACTGTGTCAGTCAATGGCTTGATACAGAAAGAGAAGCTCCACGGGTGTGCAGAAGAGGACCTAGGTGCGGGCAATCCCTGCCTCCACAGGGCAGGGTGACCAGGCAGCTATAGGGGTGCTCTGGTGGAAAGGAGGCACTGCAACGTGTGGCATTAAAAGCTTTTGGTGCATTGGGAAGTGTTCTGGAAATCTGGAAGGTATCAACGTCTCTTTGCACCCTCATCTGTCTTAGAGGCTCAAGGTTTTTCTCAAGAGGAGCGCTTTCATCCTGGGTCCCCATAGAAGTCAGGCGGGTGATCTTCTCTGGAGAGCTTCCCATAAAATGTTTTTGTGTAGCCCAGTCTTTTGTCCCATTTCATCCGTCCGCTGTTATCTTCCACAGCACAAAGGTCGTGCTTTTGTGTTCTGGATTAGGCTTTCAGCAACACCACAGCGATTCAGGAGTCCACCCGAACTCCACTGAATTTCCCAGGAATGTAGGTCAGGAGGGTGGGGAGAGGGTGGACAGAAGAGGATGCTCTTTTCCTGCCTCTATTTTTTTTTCCCCCTCCAAATTACACGCCTTTTCACCAACTTTGCAAAAGTATTATAGCAAAACCATCAGCTGAGTAGCCGGAGTCTCCTTGATCCGCGGCCTCCTCTCCCAAACTCCCTGACTTTGTGACTGTGTTTTACAGATAAGGTTATTTCCCCGGGGACCGGCAGCGTGCGTGGCAAGGAGATTATAGAGCAGCCCCGAACACTTACAGCTATTTACTCATGTCCGTGTCAGTCAGTTTGGTGGTTTCGTGCCACTTCAGTTTTCTCCTTGTCTCTGCTTGAAAGCCACATAGATAAGGAATTGGCCACGTCAGCCAGGAGAGAGCCTGCCAAGTCGGGTGAGATGCGCAGTGTGAACCCCGCCAGCTTTTTTCCTTAAATCACTTAGGGCGCTGCAGGGAAGGGGACGAGATCCTGGCTGGGAGCCGGAGTTCTGCCTCGCTGCCTCTGCTGCGTGACAGGAGCTGGATGCACCTTAGGGTCCCCATTTATCAATAGGGGTGGTGACACTCTGTGGCGCTTCGTGGTCCTGCCACCGTGAAGGCTCTTGGTGAGATCCACTCGGGGCTGTCGTGAGGAGGTGGAGCTCAGGATGGTGCCTAAACCTGCCTCAGGCAGAGGTGGGGTCAAGCTGCCTCGTGTCCTGTGTTCCAGTGGGACCTGGCTGCCCCTCATAACCCATTCCCCAAAATACTGCCGTGGGTGCCCTTTTAATGTTTCACACCATCTTAATGTGCTTTTGGTTGGACCTTGAGGAACCTTAAGGAAAAAGGAGGCAGAGCGAGCCCTGGGGCTGCACCATTGCTCTTGGTTTCCGCCAGCTGCCCCGTGGCACCTGCAAAACCACCATGAATTACGAGGGTGCTGCCTCTTGTTGCCCTGCACCCATTTTTGTAGAATCATAGAATACTGGGTTGGAAGGGACCTTGAGGGTCGTCTAGTCCAGCATTTTCCTGATGTGCACATGAAAAAACAAACCAAAAAAAAAAATCCCTGACAGTGTTTCCAGTTTTCTTTCTTTCTTCTTTTTTTTTTTTTTCCCATTTTCCTATTTGCAGTATGGTCAAACATTTTTAAAAACCTTTCAGGACGCAGCCCAAAAAGTATTTTCAAGCCACCTTCTTGGTGGTGCTGGATAAAGTAACGCCTGCTCTAACTACTGACGGCAGATGGAAAAACTTGGAGGGTTTTTTTTCTTCCCCTTCCAAATCTGAAGCCGCTTGACCCCTAATGACAGAGCCGCCTTTGTTGTTGCCTTTTCCTGTTTCCTTTCAGCTCGCTTGATGTCCTCCTACGGCAGCTTTTAAAACTCACCTCAGGTCCTTCTCGGGGGCCTGCGATGCAATTTGGCCGTAGCGAACCCCGATGGGAATGAGCCGGGCTTTTGTTGGTGCGGAGCCGCTCGGAGGCTGCTTTTCCATGCGCTCGGGGCTGGTTGTGCCGCTCGCTCGTGTTAATGAAGCCGCGGGGAGGCCGCGCGCACAATGGCCGCATTCAGCCGCCTGCCTAAATTGCCGGCGGAAAGCTGGCGAGTTTTTAATAGCGGCTTTCTGCGGTATGCGGGGAAACCGCTGTTGTCCCTGAAAGATGTTCTGCTGAGTCTGGGGAATTAGAAGGTCCGTACGTGAATTTTTGATCCGGTCGGTGTCCCGAGAGCAGCTTCTGTGACCCGCGCTTGCTGCCCTTTAGCTGCCGAGTAAGCAGCAGGGAGTCTGGGGAAGGGTTGCGTGAAGATGAGCTTTAACACCGTGGTTGGCTGAGTGGATTCGTAGGATTACGGTGCCGTGACTTCTGGTATGCTCAAGAGCTGATGAAATATTGTGGGGGTTTTTTTCCAAGTAGCTGATGTAAGGCAGTTCCTTTGGACATTAGGGAAAAAATTTTCACAGAAAGGGTTGTCAGGCGTTGGAAGAGGCGGCCCAGGGAGGGGGTGGAGTCCCCAGTCCTGGAGGTGTTTGTAAGCCGTATAGATGTGGTGCTCGGGGATAGAGCTTAGCAACAGACTTGGTAGAGTAGTTGGACTCAATGATCTTAAAGGTCTTTTCCAACCCAAGTGATACTATAATTCTATGGTTTGCCTTCTGCAAGGTCCAGTTATTGCTAACACATCTCTGCTGTGGGGCAGGGACCTGAAGCACCTGTGCCTGTCTGATCAGCAGAGGGTTTGGGAATAGATGGAATCACTTGGAGGAGCCACAGGAGGCATGGTGGGGGCGTGAGGAGCAGGGTGCCAATGATCACACTCACCAGGAGGCCTCCCTCTGCAGGGAGCAGGGTCTTTGGACAGAGAGGGCTGAGCTGCTGCTCTCAGAGGTTTTGTTTTACAAAGCTACCCATTTATAATCCAAGCGTTTCACCAGTGCCAACCTTTGTGTAACATTTCTGTGACGCAAGAATAAAGAGCAAGAAGGAGTGAAGTGAGGGACCTGCCGCAACTTGCACAGGGAGTGAAGAGGTCTCGGAAACGAATCCCAAACTCTTGCTCTCCTATTCTGACCACTAGCTAAGTTATCACTCCTTTTTCTGGAAAACTACACATTTTATTACACCATCAGCATGTCGAGAGGTTCCAACCGCAGCGTCTTTTTACGGAGACAATATTTCAGCACTCGGTGTCTGTTATAATCACAGAATCGCTGGAGTCGGACCTCTAGAGGTCATCCAGTCCATCCCACCAAAGCAGGTTTGCCTAGAGCACATTACACAGCATCGCATCCAGGCGAGTTTTGAATATCTCAGGAGAAGGAGACTCCACAAACTAATAACGGATCAAGGGCAGTGGTCTGCAAAGACTAATCTCCTGCCTCCGCTGCTCATTGATGCCAGATACTTTGGAGGCAGCCAGAATTGACTTCTGCACTCCCTGCTTCTCAGTGTCTCCTGTCTGGCATGCTGAGCCAAATCTGTTTTTCCCGTGCTGAGCGTGGGAATACTTGGAAATGGGAATGCTTGAGAGGGCTGTCCACACAACTCGGGTGATGAAATACCTCTTCTCCTCACATGGGGGCAGTTACCTGTGTGCGGAAAGATCCGTAAGGGCGGAGGGAGCAAAGCCGGGGGAGCAAACCGGGGTTGCTGTAGGGATTTGGGATGATGCTCTACCAGGTGATGCCAGGCAGGGTGGTGGCCTGGGGGCATGGGCTGGGAGGAGCAGGGCTGCCGGGCTGAGCTCTGAGCGCCTCTGTGTCTTGCAGGGGAGGTGGGCTGGGGCTGGTCCTGGCCAGCGCGGGCTTCGGCCGCCTGACCGCCCCCATCATGGAGCTCCACAACCAGAAAGGCTACTTCCTCCACCACGTCATCTTCGCCTGCTGTACGCTCATCTGCATCATCTGCATCCTGCTGCTGCCCGAGAGCAAGAACCAGAACCTGCCCGAGAACATCCCGGACGGGGAACATTACACCCGGCAGCCCCTCCTGCCGCACAAGAAGGGGGAGCAGCCCCTGCTCCTCACAAACTCTGAACTCAAGGATTACTCCGGCCTCCACGACTCGGCAGCCGTGAGCGACGGCATCTCGGAGAACACCACTGCCAACGGGATGAAGCCGATGTAACCGGGTGGATAGGGGTGGGGGATTTTTCCTTCTTCTTTTTTCTTTTTTTTTT
>WEIS01072812.1:184-11847 GCA_013389965.1 Todus mexicanus | reverse complement strand
AAAAAAAAGTTTTAAGGAATCACTTTTGAGGAAACCTCTGCGCAATTTATATGAGACTACAGGAATGTAGGTGGGAAACCACTAGCTAGGCTGGCTCCAGAAATCAACTTTGTATATCCAGGTTGTAAAAATACAGTGTGTAAGATATTAGCTTGCAACTTTCATGTTTCAAGTAGTGTTTGCCAAGACTGCAAGTCAGTCCATATTTGAAAGCTTCTTTCTGTATAATGACATTATCAGGTAGTTTCTTTCAGGAATAATGGTCTGCAGTAACTAAACTAACTTATCCTTCCAAATGGAGTATTTAGTACAAAGTGAGCAAGACAGATATGACTATAGGTTTATTATTTTTTAACCTTTTAATTTAATTTTTTATTTGATTGTGCAGTTTATTTCTAGCTTTAAGATTAAGTGCTATGTTTATGAAATGGTAAATCATTATCTTCACCTCCAGCTACTTGTCCTTAAAAGAAAAGTGTTAATATGTGAACCAGAGAGTACCTGATGGGGCAAATGTAGTCAACAAAGCGGATACAGTAACTATGCTATTGTAAAAGAAATGAAGGAATCCACTCCATAAACAGTAAATCATAATTGCCTGCTGGCTAGGCTCCAGGTTTTAGAAAAGTTCTTGGACCAGACACTCAGGTCTGGTTATAGGCCGCTTAAGGTCAGTAACCTGCAAACAATGAAATCATTTAAATATTTATGACAGAAGTTAGGAAGTAATAATTTAATCACAGCTTGGTGGTCTGTCAAGGAGATAACCATGCATTAAATATCTGCGTCACATCTCAATCTCTACAGTGTAATTCCTCACTCAGAAGTTACACTACCAGTTTTTAAACTTCTGTGATGTACCTTAAACTTAAAACATACAACAATTAGGGTTACAGATTTCTACAGGGCACGTGTTTGTCAAGAAAACACAACGCATATATTTTGTTGATTCTTAATTAGTTGCTTTGTACAGCCACACATACAATTTTTCTTGTGAATGTCTCAAAAAAGGTCTGGTTCCTTAAGATGTCTGCTGAAATAATGCATTGACAGACTCTCAGATCTGTTTTCTCTTTACAATACTTTAACCACTTTATTTTGATTTCTCTGACAGCAAAACACTATTTTCATTCTGAAAAATGCAGTGCAACCTGTATAAGCTTCTTTTATTTATGTTGACTTACACTCTGCTATCTATAAATATTTTAAAAGATGAAGTAGGTGGATTACAGCCCACCTACTCTATTTTCTTTTTCAGCACTTCACATTTAAAATTGCAGGAATGTCTGTTGAGTGAGGCTTGAAAGTCTCTCTGGATCTCTATCACCTATTCAGAAAGACCAGGGAAAAGTCAGAAGTAAGCCTATCTGTGTAACTATGACAACAAGTACTTGTATATCATGCTTATCTGTATAGTATAGCATCTGATTCCTTCAAGAGTTCACACAGTCACAGCCTGAATTCTTTGGTAAGCTATCCGAGCTGTGTCAAACGGCTCAGATGAATCAGGTAAGTATTGCCAGGCATTGTAAACACTGTTTATGCTGAAGAATGAATGAGAAAATAGGCTGAATGGTGGAACAGAGATGGGGCCATGTCTGTAAGGTGGAAGAAAGAAAAAAACAACACAAAAAACCAGAAGTGTTAGTACTTTTCCGGTGGTTAGTATTTGACGGATTGATTTGGAGCTGTTAAGAGAGCCCTTCTTTTCCTGTTCCCAATCAAATTAGTGCCTAGCAGATTATATATATGGATTTCTGGGGAACTGAGTTTATGTAGACATAGTGCACAGTAAGAGGCATTATGCCAGCTGAGTGTAAAAGGAAAGTTGATCAATAATGAAAAGAAACATATTGAATTGTCACTAGCATTAAGTTATTTGGGGAATGATGAATTCTCGGTACTGCAACTTCCTCTTTTTTTTTAATAAATTGTTTATTGAGGTTTTTTTAAAACAAGGGTGAATTCCAGTAAGATCTTTGAAGTAATGCATAAAGTTAACAATTATCACAAGCTCAAAGATTATTTTGCTTTTAGTATTAAGATGTATTTTTATTCCAAAGAAAATGTTATGCTCCTTTTACATAGAGATATTTATTCTTAATCATGTATTTACGTTTATAATATAATTTGCCATAGGATCATGTTACTAATATCTCCATAGCTCCCTGCTTGGGACTTAAGGAGATAGTCTCCAAAACCTTGCTTCAAATTTCAAATGCTGGGATTTTACAGCAGTGAGAACTCTGCCCTCACACCCCCATACAAATGTCAAAGAATACAATACAATATAAAAGAAACCATTTCAGTATAAGGTTGTTGGGTTTTTACCCTTCTTTCTTCTTTCTTCTTTTTTTCCCCAAAAAAGTTTAGCCCAATTAACTTCTAGCTCCTGCAGAATTCCCCTTTGGTGAGATCCATGGGCAGATAGACTTTACCTTACAGAATTTAAGCAGAATAAATAGGTCAAAAATCAGATTGATAATTACAAAGCTAATTATAACCTTCAGGAAAGAACATGTGCTACTACTACCTGATAGAGTAATTCTCATGGTTGCAGACAAAAAAAAAAAAAAAAGAGGCAGATAAAGAAATTAGATTTTTAGTCTGCTTTTGGTAAAATAAGATAAATACTGAGAAAAATCATGTAACATCTAAAAGTTAAAAGAAATATAAACATTTTTGCCTTCCTTCATTTCACAGAAGCAAAATGAATATGCCCCAAAATTTAAATTAAGTAATTACCCTAGAACTATTTTTATATACTTTTGATATGAAAAAGAGATATTCTGTTTTAATGCATAAAGCATTTGTAGGATTTAAATATTTTTTCACTGAAGACTATACAGAATTCTCATCTAACACAATTTAGGTTTTCAGGGGAAAAAAGTCTGCTAGGTCATCAAAATGGTTTCAGAAGGGACAAATATACACTCTAACACTTGAAGCAGCTATCCTTTTTTTTTTTTTCAGAACCTACAGCAACTAAGGGAGAAAAATCTACTCACTTATATGTTATGCTAATGGTAACTCAGATAATATGTCACTCACTACACCAAGCAATTTCTGAGCTTGAGTGAGATGAAGAATAACATTTTTCTTGGCTCTCTAGAGATTCTTAGTTTGATTCCCAGTGTGGGTATAAGGGAAAACAACGACGTGGGAAAACTGAATCAACAGAATAGTTTTCCCCCTTTTTCCTCCTTCTGTATCTGAGAATATGTAATCCAGTGTGCTGAATGCAAGTCAAGGCAAGTATAACCTCATTTCATCCAGTTCTTACACATCAAGCTTCAATACAATCAGATCACAACCGAAGCAGTCAAACATGCCTATTCAATTCATTATACTATAATGTCAGCAGTTGAGGGGAGCTGCTTCAGCATACTGAGGGTTTTCTAAGCTTTTCATGAGGCACAAAAAGGCCAGGGAAGCAGAAAGATGCACCAGAAGCCAGCAGCTCCCACAGCAGAGGGCTGATGAAGTCTGGGTGTTGCCAGGGTAAAGGCAACCACGCCTACAAAGGAAGCCACTGGGGAGCACTGAGACCAAAGCAGACAAACAGGGCATTGGCCTGTCAGCCAGAGCATGGTGTGGCAGTTTGTGCAGGAGGATGCACTGGAAAGGCACTGAAAGCTCTAATAACATTGACCAGGGAGTAATGGTTTCCACCCAGCAGAAACCCATAGCCTCTCTAAGCTTTTCTTGGCAAAAGTGCTCACCAAGCCACTTTCCATCATTTATCTGCAGTCCTAGCTAACCAAGGAGGTTGCAGCTGATTGAAGGTTAGCAAACATGACACCCATCTACAAGAAGGGCCAGAAGCAGGATACAGGGAAGGATCTCTGAATCTCAGTGCCAGGAAAGGTTACACAGTAGATCATCTTGAATGCCATCATGAGGCACATACAGGACAACCATGTGAGCAGGCCTAGTTAGCATGGGTTTATGAAAGGCAGGTCTTGCTTGGCAAACCTGATTTCCTTCTATGACAAGGCGATTCACTTAGTGGATGAGGGAAAGGCTCTGGATGTTGTTTATCTGGACTTCAGTCAAGATTTTGACACCATTTCCCACACCATTCTCCTGGATAAACTGGCTTCTCATGGCTTGGATTGGCATATGCTGCGCTGGATGAAAAACTGGCTGAATGGCCAAATCCAAAGCATGATAGTGAACGGAGTTAAATCCAGTTGGCAATTGGTCACAAGTGCTGTTCCCCAGGGCTTGATATTGGGACCACTTCTATTCAATATCTTTACCAATGATCTGGATGAGGGCATTCAGGGCACCCTCAGCAAGTTCGCAGACAATACAAAGTTAGGTAGGTGTCTTGATCTACTCGAAGGTAGGGAGTCTCTACAGAGGGATTTGGACAGGCTGGATCTATGGGCTGAGGCCAGTTTTGTGAGGATCAACAAGGCCAGGTGCTTAGGCCTGCACTTGAGTCACAACAACCCCATGCAGTGCTACAGGCTTGTGGAAGAGTGACTGGAAAGCTGCCCAGCAGAAAAGGACCTGGGGGTATTGGTTGACAGCCAGCTGAATATGAGCCAGCACTATACCCAGATGGCCAGGAAGGCCAACAGAATCCTGGCTTGTATTAGAAATAGTGTGGCCAGTAGGACTATGGAAGTGATTGTCCCCCATTATTGGCACTGGTGAGTTGCACTTTGAATACTGTGTTCAGTTTTGAGCCTCTCACTACATGAAAAACGTTGAGATGCTGGGCTCTGTGCAAAGAAGAGCAATGAAGCTGCTGAAGGGTCTAGAGTACAAGTCTTCTGAGGAGCAGCTGAAGGAACTGGGGTTGTTTAGCCTGGAGAATAGGAAGCTCATGGGAGACCTTATCACTCTCTACAACTACCTGAAAGAAGATCCTAGCAAGGTGGGGGTCAGTCTGTTTTCCCAAGTAACAAACAAGAGGGCAAGAGGAAAGGGTCTCAAGTTGCACCAGAGGAGGTTTAGATTAGATTTTGGAAGAATTTCTTCACAGAAAGAATTGTAAAGCACTGGAACAGGCTGCCCAGGGGGAAATGGTGGAGTCACTGTCCCCGGAGGTATTTAAAACCTGTGTATATGTGGCAATTAAGGACATGGTTTAGTGGTAACCTGGCAGTCCTGGGTTAATGGGTTAATGGTTGTACTTGATGGTCTTGACGGCCTCTTCCAACGAGTATTTTTCTATGAATATCCTATTACTCTTCTTGTTATCAGGCTTACAAAGTTACTAATGCTGAACCTGCCTGTAGGAAGCAGTGAAACTTTTATAAATGTCACAGCAGCTTGTAGAAAAATGAATACTAGCAGAAATGCCAAAAGTAGAAGACAACTCCATGCAAATTGAGTGACTTACTGTTGCCATGTAGACTGTGTTCATCTCAAGTAGACTAGAGAGTGATAAGACATACGATCTTAATAGATTAGAACTCTGTTTTAAAAATAAAACTTAGTGAGCAGATAATAAGAAAATGGTCCATTCTACCTATCTATCATTTTGGGGCAAAAACAACTGAAATGGCTCCTGGACAATATTATGGAGAAAGCTAACCTGGTTTTACTTTTTTGCAAAAGCTGCCTTGTATTGCTGATCTTCAACTAATAGGATGTATAGAGTAGCAGATTACTTTTACCTTTGCTACTAAACCATGAAGGATCCCACTCAACTTTATTCCCTTCTCTGTGACTCCCCTTGTACATATTTTCCTTGTTTTGCCATTTTCACTCATTTTCAAAATTATTCTTGCATGTGAGTAGAATAGACTGTCTACTTCTGCAATGCCTGAGAAAGACCAGTTGAAGAAGGACCAATCAGACTAGCCAGAAAATAAACAAGACAAAAGAAGCACACTAGGTCCCTGGGGCAATAGCTGTGAGATAGCTTGTCAGGTCTAAGTATCCACTGGTGATTGATAAGCCATCTTAAATTCTAAGAACATCAACAAAAAGATATATTATTCTCACATTTAGGATTGGGGATTTTTGCTTATATCTTTCACAGGAGTAAGCAGTGAGAGGCCTCAAATCAAAACCTTGAACCATGTTTGACTGGTTAATATTACATAGTGAAAAGGCTGTGATAACACTTTTGGTCTTTCTGGGCCCATTTAGTTCTTCTGAATTAAGAAAGAGTCACCTTGCCAACATTACCAAGCTCAAGATCTTCATATCCTGAGGAACCAATACTGCAGTCTCGGTTTGAGGGAAATTTAAGTTATAATGCAAATGCTGAAATTTAGCAGAGGTTCTGTATATGTATTTGCTTATAAAACAAAAGATTATTATTTTTTATAGCCATCTCAGATATGTTAGCATTTTACTTCTGATGTCTTGACTTCTCCCTAATACTACAGTAGTATTACAGCATATATGCCTATGACCTCTTGTCATGAGCAACATTGATGAAGACATGCTTAAACACAACTTCCTAAGACTTGAAATTAACTTCAGCCGGTGGATCTGAAATTGCTAATCTATTTGTAGTCAGTGTGAAAAGATAGCAAAAAGTTGTTCTCCCACATTTAATCTTGCTTCTTCTGATTTCTAGGCACTTACAGTGCTGCAAAATGTTGCCTATGATTTCCTGTGAAGACAAGTAACTGTATACTGACCTTTCCCATGTTAAGGCTGGGGCTGGGTTAATCTTCTGCATAACCCTTCTTTTAGACTAAAGCTGTTTTCAATACAGGGAATGGATGTTTTAACCTTATGAATCAGGACTTAACTGAGATCTTTGATATACAATGGGAATCAAAATGCACAGCATTGCTTTGTCAGGTTTCTGCTTCAAAAGTTTTCTCCTGATCATGAACTATACAGTGGCTGTTTAAAGTTTTCTAGACTATGTTTAGACATAGTTTTATGTAATTTTAGATTTTGACTTTAAAACAATCAAGCAAACAAGAAAAGTTTTTAAGAAAAAAAAACTTTTGTTATTAGTATTTATTTCAGAGTACAGAAATATATTTCTTTATAATGAAAGGGATTATGATCTCCTTTATGAGCAATTTTTCTTAGTTAGAAACACATTTTAGAGCATTTAAAATATGAATATAGAAACCAATTATTCAGTTGCATTAAACAAAATCTTCTCCTAATCCTCTAAGGGCATGTAGCAATGCCAGTATTTCCCATTCTGTATTTGTTCCAAGCAAAAAAATGCCACCACCAACTTTACCATGGAAAGAAAAATCATGTTCCAGTGTTTAACACACACCAAGTACATAACTGCACATGACCACAGATATCTATACATACACGGAAGCTTGTTTTCATATAAAAAATAAATTTTAAAAGAAACCATTAGATATGTTTGTTCCTACCATTATCACTAAGACAAATTGTGTTTGTTTTTGGCCTATGGACTTCATACACTCTAAATCCCTGTCACATCAAACTGGACTTTCTATGCTCTTTTGTAGGTACACTCATGTGTCAGATGATTCACATGGAAAGTAACTGCCGAGTACTTACTATTTGAATGTGGGCTGCAGTTAGCTCAGGGAATGTAAGGGGGAGCCAAACTCAATCGTTTTATCAAAGAGTAGCCCAGCATACCAATGGTCCCGGTTCTTTCGCATAGCTGTGCAAAAAAACCCGGTAGCTCCACAAAACAGTTGCAATTACTTTCCTTTTTTTTTTTAATCTGCAGTTTCAGTTCTAGATACAGAATCCCTAATTCAGTTTCTAACCAATTCAGAGTTTAACACATTTGGTTTCAATCTGTTTTCTAATGACAGACAAAACCAGGTATTTTTTTGCTTTCATGACTTTCTGTGTGCTCATTTGCATATAAAAATCTCAAGGAAGCACAGGGTTTGTGGACAAGATTTCCACTGCTGCAGTATAATTCCCCCTGCCTGCAGTAACCTTCAGTGTTAGGTGGAGGCACTGGTACCATAAGAAAAATAGTTCACCCCACGAGAAATGTTTCTGAGAGGAAGTATGTGGATGTAAAGCTAAAGAAAAATCCATTCATGTATTTATTAGGTGTTTATAGAGCTCTTGTCACTGTAATATCTAAATAACCTTTCACATATTTGGCTTTGACATATTTAAACTCATTTGCTAGAAAGGTGTCACTTCCTTCATCTTGCTAGCACAGGGCCAGCAGTGCAATACAAAAAAGTTATTTCAGCAAGACTTAGGCAGGAGAGAATCACAAAATGTAAAAGCCCCTACTCAGTAAACTCTAGAGGTCCCCAAATTCCCCCAGTGCTTTCTTTTTTCCTGCAAGGCACTTACTTTCATAACTCTGCATTTTGGCAGAACTGCCTGGTCTCGCTAGGGCTGAGTAGTCCCAGGTGCCACTCACACCTCCGCCCGAGAGAATCTCCCTACCAGGCAGGCACCTCCCAATAGTAGGGCTGGAAAAGCACCAAGAGACCTCCATGAAAACAGCAGCTTTCCCCTGTTACATAGCAACAGCCACAGCTTACTGAATCTGAATAGAGAAAGGTTCAATTTCTTTCTCTGCCTAACAGTTCTGGAGTCCTGAAGATTGCATTAATTACTGAGATGTGCTGGGCAAGAACATTTTCCTCCCACTTTTCTGAAAATGTGCCAGGGTAGAAGAGAGGCTTTTTTTCTCCCCCATTAACAGGCACAAAAAAGGGAAAAGAATTATTTCTCATAAAGAAGAGAAAATAATTGATACTAGTGACTTTATTAGCAAGGAAAAATGTTGCCAAGCTTGTATAGTATGTTTTACCTAAAAATATCAGTTAAAAAGCATAAGGGGCTGTATTGATCACAGAAAAACTTCTGACTTTAAAAGATGGGACAGTACACCTCATTTATAGCAACATAGCAGAAGTTATCTTAAAAAAAAAAAAAAAAAGCAAATTTAAATTAAAAAGAAAATACTCAAATCTTGCATAATATTCATAAAAGCAAGCTGAGTTTTGTTTGATTAAGACCTGAAGGCTTTCACTAGAGTATTTCACCTCAGAAGGAAAGAAAACATGAAAATTTAGCAGTAAAAATGAGATAGAAAATATAGATATGTCTACAGAAGAAGAAAACCTGAACCAATAATAATAATAAAGAAAAACTGAAAGACCTTTCTCAGGAATGAAGGAAATAAATCAGAAATAATTAAGACCCTTGCTTGAGGCTAGATAGTATAAATCAAAAGAGCCCTAGGTTGCAAAGAAAATTTAATTTTAAAAAGCCCTTCCTTGTGCCAAAGATTTATCATTTTTAAAGCCCAGTGGGGCTAGAATACTTTTTTTTCCTTAACTCCAAAGAGGTGCACTTCTGCTTCTGTTTATAAATCCATTTAACTTGTATGTTGCTAAGTATTCTGGAATTTTTGTTATTATCTCATTTTTCTTTCGTCTTTAAGAAAAAGAAACAATTATCTCAATGTCTGAACACCTTGCATTTGATTGTTTACTGTGAAGAACAATTAGATTCATAAAAGTAAAATCTGAAGTAGCTTGTTCTAAGATATTTTTAGTTGTTCTCCATCATGGCTATTACCCACTTACATTTCACTTTACCACAGTCAGTGTTAAATGTTTTTACATAACAGTCTTGCAATCAGGCAGCACTGTCAGCTGATAGGTACAATTCTGCCCTTGTTACACACTCTGTTTTTTAATGTTAAAACTTAGAGTAAGTGAAGGAGATTAAAATTCTCTCAGTTATTATCCTGCAAGGAAATCTGCTTTAATTGCACAAGGCAGAATTCCAATCATGTCAATAGGTCTGCCAAGACAATGGATGTGCCTGGGAAGTGCAATCTGCAAAGACAAGGTGATGAGCAAAAGTGTGATTACTGAAATCTGTAATATCCTGATATTTGAGCTTCAGATGTTCATCTCTAGCTCACAAGTCACAAACCAAATGGCATACCACAAAACAAAAAAGAAATGAGGTTAGAGCAGTGTAAGAAAGTAATAGCATGTGGGGGCAGGGAGGATTAAGGTTACAGTCTTCCTGCCTTTATTGCTGTAAATCAAGCTGTTAATACAAAACTACACAAGAACTCTGCAAACAACAGCCAGGGATTATGAAGGAGAGCACTGTGGTACAAAAGAGAAAGTGGGCACAGAGGAAGAGGGAAACCTTCAGGTATATAGGCCTGAGAGAGATGAGTCTGATTAGCTGTGGCATGATCAGGCAGCTGAGAAAGGCAGAAAAGCTGAAGTCAGAGAGAGAAAACTTAATTATTCTTTATGATTAAGTACTTGAATTATAAGCCTGTTCAGTGGGAGAAAACAATGAACAATTCAATATATCTGGGCTCAGAGTAACTTCTATGATCCCTGGACACTAAGTCATATCACCCCCATTGTCAGACAACTCCACTGGCTCCTCATTAATTTTAGAACCCAGTGCAAAATGAACTTCTTGATTATAAAACTCTCCATGGTCTTGCTCTGGTCTCTCTACTTCCTCTACACATCTAGCACTAGCTTTCTCTTTTTTCCCTCCAGACAACACTGTTGGTGTGATTAAAAGCTCTTATTTCTACCGTGCCACCACATCACTTACTTTTCTGGTTTGCCAGTGGCTGTATGAACAGATTATTAATAGAACTCACACTGTCAGAGCAAGAAAACAAACCACTACTAAGAAACTGTAATGTGTTGGATTTTGAGGAAAGAACAATTCATGCCTGAAGATGTGTTTTCAATCCCGCAGCTGGATATGCAAGAGTTTAACAAACGTGAAAGTTTGTGGTCGTGATCTGGCTGCTGCTGTGCATGATGCCTACTGACATTGTAATTCACCCCTTGTCTCTTACCAGTGAAGAAAATCCAATAGAAGGGAGTGGAAAAGTACTAACACCCGAGAATTAGCTCAGGGTTAATTTAGTGCACCAGAAAACAGGAATCTTTAAAGCAGGCATTGAAAAACATTTAAGGATGAACCATATTTTAGTTTGTGAAAGCCTGTAAGATCCCTGCTACTTTCACTGCATATCTGTTGCTTTACTTTTACAATTCTTTTCAGTTATCATGTCTTGTTAAGTAGCAGCATTTCTGATGTATGTATTTAAGCTGCTAGTTTGGCTTTTGATACTGCTTTTGCATTAACGTATGGTTTTATTTTTAAGAATATTTTCTTATTTTTGATTTGCAAAAAAATCTGAAAAATATACAAACATAATGGATTATAGTATTATTCTTATTTTCATAGAAACTGTTTAGTTTTCTTTTCCAATCCATAAGCCTCTCTCCCTCATTCTCTCTCTCTTCTTTGGGGAAGCAAGAGGGGTTAGTAGATGTCATCTACCATTCACCTAGTGGCCAGCTCAGCCCTTGCCATGATACCAAGGGATCTTTCCCTGGATATAATCCTTCTCTAAAGAATGCAGAAGAACAGAACTTGGACATACTGTTATACATTTAAAATGTTTTATTGCAGCCTCTTTATTATAGTCTGTCATAAATGCTAATATATCAATCTTTGGGTATCAGCCATGAAAACATCCACACAACCACTCAAAGCATATGTCCTGCCCACAATTCTTGAGGCCCTACAGAATTTGAGCTTAGAACAACCAATCAAAATATACTTCTAGTCTCTATTGCTGCACAAAACCTGAAGATTAAAAATTACAAAATATGTGACCATCTATGTTTAGGTAGATGCTAGATGAAGAAAGCACCTATCATATGACTTGATCCTAAGGAAGTTTTCAACAAACTATG
>WEIS01072802.1:0-24146 GCA_013389965.1 Todus mexicanus | reverse complement strand
GGGCGGGCCCGGGGCGGGGGCGGGTCGGGGCGCGGCTGCCGAGCGGCCGCTGGGGCTCTCCCGTCCCGGCCGGAGCATCTCCCGGGGCTCTCCTGTCCCTGCCGGTGCATTCCCCGGGGTTCTCCCGTTCCCCCGGGGCTCTCACGTCCCTCGAATCTGTTGAAGGGCTCGTTCTGTGGCAGCCGAGGGGTCCTGCCGAAGCTCGAAGTCTGACCCAGGACCAGGGCGGTGCTGCAGTTGGTCTGAGCAGTGCTGCTCAGAGAGACCCCGCAGTTGGCCCCATTGAAACGGAGAAAACTCACTAACAACTAAGTGTTCTTAAGCAGCATTCTTTATTGTGGTGCCGGGCAGCAAGGGGGATAGCTCCTCCTAACGTGTGCATCGATCTAAAGCGCTAGATCTCTATTTGTCAAACTACTACATAGATATTCATAACATTTCCCGGACTTCACATACATATGCATTAAATTCTAAGAATTCATTAACATAATCTCCACCCCTACATCGCATGCACAGTTAAATGTGGTAATGATGTCTGGGTCCCCTCTGGTGGTCTCCTGATGAAGGCCTGAAGTCTTCCTAGGAGTGTCCTTTTCACCTTTGGTGAAAAAACCTTGAGTCTTCCTGCCTCATTAATTGCAGAGCTGGTCCAGGCCGATTATCAGGCCTGTAAAGTCCTGTTATCTACTCTACAGGGTTAGGATGATCTCAATGGGCCTCCTCAATGCAGCTGTGCTTGCTAGCTCAAGTTGTACCATCCTAAATCAATGCTCCCTTCCTCCAGATCTCAAGTCATTCCATCCTAAATCACCATCTTAGCGCAAGGGCCGTGTGCGCTTGTGTGTAGATGGTGGTCCTGCAGGACCGGGATCAGAAAAGGCTTCTGCCCTGAATGGAGTGGCTCCTGAAAGGAGTGGAGAGCCTGCAAAGGTTGGGGCACGTCCACGCGCAAATGTTCATCCTGCCTCGCAAAGATGCGGTCAGTGCAGTCCACTGCACAGCCAGGCTTTCCTTCACATCAAACAAGTGTCCGAAAACTAGAGGACTACTAAATTCAGAGGCTCTAAGTAACTTGGCTCCCCTGGCCTGAGGTGCTGATGCAGGTTATTGCTTGGAAGCGTCCTCTGCTTCTGCTGTAACTTCTCATTTGTCGTATTTCAGGTATTGAACGTTAGCTGAATTCTACTGAGATGTAGCTGGAGGTGTAACCTTAACCTTGAGGGTTGGACTAGATGATTCTTGAGGTCCCTTCCAACCTGGTATACTGTGATACTGTGCTATTGTTCAGACAGATCATTTGCTGGTAGGTAATCACACCTCTCCTTTTTCTTAAGGAGCACTTTTCTGGTGCTGGTGCTCAGTCAGTCACGTATCCGTGATGGGCAACCTGCACCGTGCCAGCAGGCCTCTGGCTGTAGATGCCTGTGGACTCACAGTAAAGCCTGGCTCATGACTCTGTGAGTAGATCTTGTGCCAGAACTGATCTCTTGGTTGTAAGTGAGCAGTGGCTGGAGGGCTCAGGTGAGATCTTACTGGTATCTGCTCAGGGGGACAGCTTCTCCCCTCGGTCCTGGCAAAGCCTGACGTACCCTGGTTTCATTAGCTAGCCTGTAACTAACTGGCAGTGCACTTCAGATCCAGCTGCTTACCTGCTTTGAGGTGGAGTTCCTAGTACAGAGCAGAGGCTGTTGCCTGTTCCTCAGGCATACAGCCTTGCCCCTAATGCTGTGCCAGTTTCTGCTACGCCAGCAGGTGACAGTGCCTCTATATTCTTGCTGTAGCCTACTCCATTCCTCCTCTCTGTCAGCAGAAGCCATCACCCTAACTTGGACCTTTGATGCTGCTAAAATGTTGAAGGTGGCTGATCCAGCCGTAGCCCACCTCCATCCTGAGCCCTCCTCCTTTCCTGGTTCTCTTGGCATCCCCAGAACACTCTCCTGGTTCTTATGCTGTTGTCCTAGAGCGGGTGCAGAGAGAAGGCTTGATAAAGTGCCCAGTGAGCAGCTTGAGCTGATGAGGCTAAACTGATAAAACCCCTGAACTTTACTTTTTTTTTTTTTTAAATGAAGATGTTATTTGGGCTCTGCTTTTGGAGCTGAACTTTGGAGCTGGGGTCAGTTGGGTCCTCAGTTAGGGCGAAGCTCAGGAAATCAGACCTGGAGCCGATTAGAGGTGTTGATTTAAAGCATCTTACTCTGCCCTTGACCATGCCCTGCAGTAAAAGTGAGGCTGAACACCTCCGTCAGGCTGAGCAAACTCAAGAAATTCCCGTAAGACAACTGCGTAACAAGTACGTGGAAGATGAAATCCAGATATGGGGATCTTATGAGTGACATCACCTAATGAAAGGAGAAAAAAATAAGTCAAGTTACGAGAAGCCTTGTTCCCTTAAATGACCTTGGGGAAGGTCCTGGGCCAGCTCTTGTCTCTCGCTAAGCAAGCGGAGGAGCTTTCGAGCTCTGGAGCCTTGAGCAACGTGCTCTGGAGCAGCTCCTGGGGCGGCGTGCGGGGTGGGCAGGCTGAGAGCAGCGGGGAGACCCGGGCTGGGCCAGTCCCGGGGCAATCGTGTGCCAGCGGTGCTGTGCCAGCGGTGCTGTGCCAGCTGTGGTGCTGGCAGCACTGCGAGCCGAGCCGAGCGGCAGAGGGAGCTGCTGCTCCGCCGTGCAGGGCGCCCCAAACTGGGCTGCTCTCACCCCGCGCTAGCCACAGGGCTGCGGGGATACCCGGCACAAGAAAGAGGGAAAGGTACAGAGAAGGGAAACGGGGTTTTGGTTTTTTCCTGCTGAATCAACTGAAAGGGTCTTTTCTCGGTGCGGGACGTGCTTATAAAACCGCACTCGCGCAGGAAGCTCCTAGAACTTACTTTTCTTCACGTCCTCAGCAAACGTGGTCAGATTTAGCCATGGGGATTTACTGAAAGCTGCTACACAAATAAATAACGAAGTACAAAATTAGCAGCAGATCAGCAAGCTGTGCTAAAATCAGCAGTGGGGAGAGGAGAAGCCCTCACAGCCCTGGAGAGGCTGCCCGGCCCGTGGCTGTGGGAGGAAGATTCAGCTGCTCAGGAGTTTGCTTTGCAGAAGTGCCCGACCAAAGAGTGGGCAAAAGACACACTTTTTTGTTTTGTTTTCTTTGGCAGGAGAAGGACGGCAGACGATGCTGAGTCTGGAGTTTCAGGAGTGTTTTTCCCATGATTTTTGTCCACTGGTGCTTAGCACTCTGCTCATTTCAGAGGCGACTGGAATTGGGTTGATTTTTCTTCCCCCTACTCAGCTGTTTCCTATGTCCTGTGCAGACCTCAGGCTGCCCTTGTGGGATGCAGAAGGGTGGTTAGAGGTGATGTTTCTTCTCCCTGCTTCTCCAGTTCAGCTAGAGCCCAAAACTGCTCCTGCTGAGGTGGGCTGGGAGCAGTGCATGACACATCCCAGGGGTGGTGGTGCTGGCGGTGCTTAGGTCCGCGCACACAGAGTCATTCAGTGCCTTTGCACCTGGAGAGCAGCGGTGATTTGCTGTGTTTAGTCACTGGGATTGCTGCTGACGTGTTCCCTACAGCCGTGCTGCTCTCCTGCCTGTTCCTGCAGCGCTGCCGGTGCTCGCAGCTTGGCAGGGCTGGGGCAAGATGCTGCCGGTAACGTTACCGGTAACGGCGTTTCCTCCCCTGCGGTGTCCCGGGGAGCGTGCTGCGCTAGCCAGAGCCAGGTGTGGCTGCAGATGAGCCCTCCCAAAGCACTTTCCTGGTACACGTTGTTCTGTGTTCTTCCTGCCGTCCTCCTGCAGGCGCTTGGCCCCGGGCCCAGCAGCCGGGACGCCGGCAGCGTGGCCGCCCTGCCGGGGGACATGCTGGCTGCGAAGCTGAGGCGAGGGCTCTTGTCCAGCACCCGCCTGGCGGCAAGGGCCGGCGGCAAAGGGTGGGTGTTTGGGATGCCCTTCCCAGGAGCGGGGCTGTGGGAACTCCACTGTGGCTGTCGTCCAGCAATACCCCACCGTGGGCTCAGCCGTTGTGCCCGGGCTCAGGATAGGCCCCTTGCCTTATTCGGCGTACTGCGGATTCTACCAGCAGCTCCCTGCCCGTGATGAGCTCTGCTCTGGTGCAAGGGTGCTTTGGTCTGGGTGACATTTTCTGCAAGAAGGTGTGGGAGGAAGAAGCTCCAGACTGCTCGCTGCCTCCTCCTCTGTGCCAGCCTTGCCGAGCATCAAAGCAGCCTCTCGTGCATCCCATAGAGAGGATGGTCATTGCACCAGCTCAGGCTCCAGAGCTGCCTCTTCCTCTGAAGCTCTGGACTTGGTTTAGTTGTTTGGTTTTGTTTGGTTGTTGTTTTTTAAAAAAACAAATGCTCTATTCTGCATGTTCAAGTGTACAGTGCAGGGCTCCTTGCTTTTAAGCAGATGAAGTTTTAGCAGGGAAGAAGACTGAAATCATAGAACTGTGTAATAGTTCAGTTTGGAAGGGACCTACGAAGATTGTGGGGTTGAGTTCCCCGCTGAAGGCAGGGCCAGCTTGGGGAAGGATCCCAGTATCCCTCAAACAAGGGGTATAGACACTCCCCTTTCCAAAATTCGAGTACTGCTGCCAAGTCCTGTCCTCGCTGTCCTTCAGTTCCTGTGGGGCTCTTCCTGCTTCCCTGGCCTGAAGAAGGCGGCGCGACGTCAAGTCTCCACACTCAAGTTCCTGCGCTCCCCCTTATCCACGGCGGGGTCGTGTCCCTAGTCTCTCTTAATTACCCTGAAATCCTTCTGGTTATCTCGCATGATTCAGTGACCTGTGTCCTGAGTGTGTAACAAACGTCAGGCTGCGGGGAAGTTCCTGTTCATCGGACTTCGACCAAAATTAATTATAACCTTTCAAAACTTCAGTAGCTGCTGATAAGGTACCTTTGCAGTGGCTTCTGTTTCTGGCCCATGGCCCCAACCTGTGCAGGCACACCAGGGCCAGTGCTGGTGCATGGGCCCCAGCAGGGCTGAGGGGCGCCGAGCAAAGCTCTGGCACAAGCAGGCTGAGATCAACCTAGAGAAGCGGTTCGGCTCTGCTGTAGCTCCTCATGTCTGGATTTTCCTCAGCATGCTGTGGCCCATCCTCCCTTTTCCCCTCCAGCCGCAGCGGGACGTGCTGCAGAGCTTGCCTCCACGCTGGGCTGAGGTTCAGGAAATCCGGGCTGCGGCTCTGGCCCTGTCGCAGCCTTGTCTCTGTGGCAGGGAGCAAGGCTCGGTCCTCGGGGTAAGTGCCGTGGTCTGGCTTGCCTCAAAACGGCAGGAGGCCAGAGCCTGGAGCGAACTGTCACATCCTCTGATGGACTTCATGTGGGAGACCAGATACGCGGTTGCATTAGGCAGTGGGAACAAACCGGAAAAAACCCACAAAACATTGAACGTGCTTGATTGTGTGGGAAGATTCGAGTCCCTGCCCGCCTCGCAGTTACGAAATGGGTGTAAAAATCCTTCCTTGCTTTCCCTGCTGCACTTAGCTGGCTCTCGTGGCGGGGGGATGTGTAGTTGGGCCCCTTTGGGCAGATGCAGCGCTACCAGCAGTATCTGTGCTCTGACAACCTCCCCCTGCTCGCCCCGTGCCACTGCAGGCTGAGCAGAGGCTACCAGCACCGTGCCAGGCCCCAGAGGCGGCCGCTGAGCCATCTTTCTGGTGTCTTTCCCAGGTAACAGTCCATGATGTGAATGAGCTGACGGAAAAGCTGTTTCCAGTCGTCGAAGCTATGCAGAAACACTTCAGCGCTGGATCGGGGACCTACTACAGTGACTCCATCTTCTTCTTGTCGGTTGCGATGCATCGTGTCATGCCCAAAGGTGAGCTTCCCCCAAGCTGCTGCAGCAGCTGTTTCAACGACACAGGTTCTCTTTTTCTCCTGCTCAGAGATGTTATCCAATGCCATCTGAAATGCAAAGGAAGTTAATAAACTTTTGGGGTGGGCTCCTGGGGTTCTGCTCCTTCCTGCAGTGATGGACCCTTTGGTCCAAGACCACCCACATCCATGTCTCCACTGGTGTGAGTGGTGGGAGGTTGTCTGTGCCATGCAACCACTGGCCCTGCCCTCGAGCCCTGTGATGTTAGGAGAGGTGAGACAGGAGCGAGCGTGCCTACCCTGCGGGTTTACAGCCCCCCTTCCCGTTGGGGTGTCAGCAGGAAGAGGTGCCAAGTGCCTGTGGTGTGGCTTTGTGCTCGGAAGCATCGTCAGAGAGCCTCTGTTGAGCCTTTCCTCTTCACTTTGGGGAGCTCTTGGAAAGCGTCAGTGATTAGCAGTCACTGATCACTTCAGTTTCCTTATTGTGCCCTCACCCTGCTGTTACTGAGTGTGGGGACAATAGATCTGCAGGAAAAAAAGGCAGCTGGCAGAAGAGCCTTGGCTCGGCTGATCACATTTTCCTTCCCCAGCTGTGTGTGGGCGCTTCTCCTGGGACCAGCACACTCTCTAGCCTTGCACTAGTCTCCAAATCCCTTCTCTGGAGCTCCCCCAGCCCTGCCTGTCCCTTCCCAGTGCTGGTCCCTGGGCTTTCCTTGTTGGCTGCCTCACTGGCCTGATGCACCAGTGATGGTGCCGTCCCCTCCCTGCGCCATGGCAGGCTGTGGGTGGCAGTGGCAGCAGGGAGCCCTGGGGTCCTGCCCTGAGGTACACCAGCCCCAGGAGGAGGTGACCAGCCTCTCGAAGCTGTTAGTGGATGGCATGTGGAGGTGGCCCGTTCCCACATGGGTGTGGCTGAAAGAGCCGTTCTGTGGTTCATGCTGCTGGCACCAGCAGCTTCCTCGAGATCTAGAGCTTCTGCCCAGCCCTCGTGTTCCCTGCAGACTTCCTACCATAGCTCTGAAGCAGGTGTGACTCCTCTGTGCCTCTCCTGAGCCCTGTCCCAGTTTGGATCTCCCCAGCAGCTCCTGCCTCTACACTGGTTCCTGAGGCTTCCTGTGGCCTTTCTCCTGTCCTTCTGGCACAGCCATCCCGTGCTAGCTCATCAAACAGCGGGGCAGGGGTGTTGGATTTGTGCAGGCAGGCATTAGGGAAGAGCAGGCAGGGAGGTGCCCTGCTTTGTCCCCCTGGGAACTGTGGGCTGAGGTAGCCCTGAGGGTCCCATCCAACCCCTCCTGCCCCCAATCATTACTCCGTGGGCTCCAGGGAATGTGCTGTACTTCACTCTCCAGTAGACTTGGGTATTTTTGTGTGTGTGTCTGGCAATGCCTGCCTTGCGAGCATTTTGAAGCGTGCTGAATAGGAGCGACGGTGTTAATGCTGGTATTAATTCAGTCCTCCGGCTTCCCTACCCTGTCTTTACCGTGTGCTAAAGATATCCATGTCGTGCTGCCTGCCAGCGAGAAGCTGCTCAGGCTGAAATACCTTTCCTCAGTTCATCAGCCTGGGGAATTGTCTCATCTCTTGGAAAGCTTGTTTGCTTTCCTTCAGCCTGGCAAGGCTTTCGCTGGTCTGTTCGGGGCACAGGATGTTTAAAGAGGCATTTTTACAGTTGCAGGAGCTTAGTGTTTGTTTCAGAAGCTGCTAATAAATCTGATTTATATTTCCCTTGCAAGGGAGCTCAGATTTACTGCGCTGGGCGCCTGCTGATTTATGGAGCTGGTGGGGCTCCCGGCCCCTTCCCTGCGCAGCCGGCACCGGGCGGGAGGCAGCAGGGAAAGCTGCGGCTCTGCTGCTCGCTTGTGGCTTGCGGGTGCTGCAGGAATGGCGCTGGGCTCCTGGCTCTGACAAACCAGCCTCTACTGGCATGAAGAAGCTACTGTGCTAAATTGGAGGGGACACACTAAACCTTCCTTTTGAGGCAGTATTAGCATTTTTCCTGGTGCGTTTCTATGCCGTTCACCTGCCCTGATTGTTGCATCTTTTCGTGCACCTCTGCAGGCACGTCTGGCTCCAGAGTGTTAGCACCATTTCTTTGTGGAAGCTAGATTTGATTGGAAGCTTAAGGGTCCTCCAGCAGAAGTTAAGGCCTTGGTCTGAATATTAAACTCTCTTGTGTGATCGTTTGCATTTGTATTAATGAGTCTGTAGGGTTTTTTCAACAGCTAGTGACCTTTGCATTAAAGTTGCCTGGCTTTAGTTTCCCAATTTATCATCTGAAGGGAGGCATTTCTGTAGTAATAGTGATTTGTTTGGAGCCTTGGGGTTGTGATGGGGCACTGACTTTGCAGACCGATGGCACTGAAACCTGAACTTCAGGGGTTTTCTTTTTTTAAGAAAAGAGACTTCTGCAGGACACGTGCTGGCTGTGCACACATTGCACTGGCACTAAATGAGTTTTGCCACTCAGCTGCTCTCTGTCTTTCACTGTTGCTTGGAATCCTTGCCCAAGAACTTGCAGCTGCCAAACTATAATATAACAGCTTCTTAGCTGGTGTAAATCATGGAACTCTCTTGCCTTAAATGTCTTACATCAGTGGAGTTAATCTGATTTAAACCAGCTGGGGACTTGGTATGCAGCGTGCAGAAGCGCAGACTGCGTAACTCTTGTCTCTGCTCTAGGCTCATAAATCCTGCCTCAATGCGGCGTGGCCGGGCCCGGGGAGCTGGAGGAGGCTTGATGCATCGCGACAGTTCTGCAAGGGAGAAGCGCTGGGAAGGTTACGCAGAGAGAGGAGAAGCTGGGTTCAGGCTTAGGAGGCGCTGGCAGGATGAGGACGATGCCGGCTTGAAAGGGGCCCAAGACTTGCAGAACAGTGCTGGGAGGAGGCAGGAGAACAAGGGCTCGAACCTTTTTACTGTCCTTCTCAGCACGCCCATCCAGAGGTGACCTCTCACTTCCCTGCTGGCTTTGATCCCTTTGACTTGTCGTTTTAGTTGTGTAACTGAAGAGGACCCTGAAAGCTTTTTATTATCTTCTTTATGGACATGGAGGAATGTCTGGGCAGGTCTGCCTGGCGGGCAAGATCACAGGACAGGCTCCTGGTGCCACAGGTGAGGGGTAGAGGAGTTGAGGTGGCAGAGGGGGAGCCTGGGGAAGCCATGGGCTCCCCATCCTTGGCCCAAATCAGGTAGTTTTCAGGGAGAATTAGTTTAGCAACTGGGTGTCCTCAGCAGCTGGTGGGCTGAGAGAGAGACACCAGCAGCTTGGGCAGAGCTTTGAAAACTGCCACTTGATGTTTGACTGCATTGGTTTTGATGCCCATGCTGCAGCAGGATGACCCTGTAGGAGAAGAGATGGAGCAGAGGGAAAATGGGACAGGATGGAGAAGCAGCTTTGTGGCTTATCCGCAAACTTGGACAGAGGAGTGGATTCTGTTAGCTCAGGGGAGTCTCTGAAACCTGGCTGGAGGTACCATGGAGTAAGGGTATTTAGGAGAACTTGACTGAGGATGATATTTGACAAATTGGAGGCAGCAGGGTTTCCTGGCTGGTAAGAACAGCTGGCAGTCTTCCTGGGAAGTATCATCTCTGAATGTGGTCTCCTCCTCCTCATCTGGCAGCATGTCTGGGAGCTCTCGGGTTTTTTTTCTCGCTGACTGGCATAGGCTGAAGGCAGAGGCCCTGGAAAAAGGTGGGAGATGATCACGGGGTGCAAAGGACCCCTGGGCTCTGCCATGCATGAGGTTAGCCCTTGTGCAGCTGCTCAACCTTCCAGGCACTGGTGAAGCACTAACTCATTCGTTCTGGTCTGGCTCTGGGTGGTCAGGGAGAGGAGCACAGCTCTGCTCACCCAAAGCTGGTGGGGTGCAGTGAGCAGAGACAAGGCTGGGGTGTCTGCTTAGAGACTGAGTGCCACTGAGGATGGACCCCCTGCTCATGCTAAGGTGGCTCTGTGTCTTCACACAGGCGGTGGAGGGAAGAGTTCAGAGCAGGATGGGGTGTGACTGCAATGTTTAATTCCGCTAACGGGATCTCTTACAAGCATATGTATAAAATTAGGCTTGGAGATCTCCAGGAAAAGCAGCTCAACAGGATGGTTCCTCCTTGTATCCAGCCTCTCTCTGGCTTTGATGCCTGCTGCACCTCAGAGATGACTCATGTGCCTGTAGAAGGCACGAAGAACAGACGGTGAGAGCCATGAGAAGGTGTCTAGCCAGCAGCCAGGGAGAGAGGCAAGTGCTGCTTGGCTCATCCTCAGCCTGCTCTAAATACTTTGAAAGCATGGGATCAAGAAGGGGAAGAGAGCCAACTCCCTGTCTGGTTTATTCTGGTGTTAGGAATTTGAGTGTGTTGGAAAATATTTGGGAGAAACTATTTGGCGAGAAAATACTTGACCTAATTATCACTATTGAAATTGGTGAGGTAAGGCATGACTAAATTATTAAGATCACTGGTTGCAGTGCTTACAAAAGGTGATGGATAAGAGGAGCTGGGTGGTTCTCTGCTGGGAAGATGCACCTGGGGAGCTTGGTCTGCAGGTGCATTTGACCAGGTTATTCATCAGGGCTCCTAAGGGAACTAGGCAGCAGCGAGAGAAGTGGATAAGTTTCTTTGTGACTAACCAGAGATGAGGAGCTACAAGGAAGGAGAACAGAGCAGGGCTGATCATTATGTATGGTGGGAATTTATGGCGTATCAACATAGTCTGTTGGAAAAAAACCTGGAAGAGATAGAGAGAAGAGCAGTGGCTTCTGTGTGAGACAGACGTGGCTGCCTGGGACTCTGGTCTGGGGGAAGGCTGGCTGAGGGCTTACGGTGCAGTCCACAAAGCCACGAGCTGTGTAAGGCACATATCTGTACAAGAGCTGGAAGGCATCGAAGTTGGTGAGAGGCAGATTTAAAACAGAGAGTGTGGTGACCTGTGGAGCTCCGTGCTGCAGGACATTGCAGATGCTGGCCTGCCTCATGGAAGAGGAAACCATTGCAAGCTCTGTCTGATAGACACCAAGCCTGGGGATCTCCCTGATCCCTGCAAGCTGTGCAGGAGCATGTGGAGGAGACACGGCTGTGTGTGTGTGGAGGGGGAAGCATGTCCGGCTGTTGCAGGTGAATAAATGGCACCCTGTCTGGGGAGCAGCTGCTGGCAGGGAGCTGTGCTAGCGGCTCCAGGGCTGCTGTCTGGACTTCATGTCTGTGGCATACCAGGATAAAACAGGAGGTCCAGTGGTCTCCCTGGCTTCAGACTCTGAACGGGGCAGTTTCTCTAGCTCATTAGCAACGGCTGCACTGCTTATTAAGCGTAGACCAGATTATAATGATGTTTGTCCAAGCTGCCTGTTAGTGACCAAGCCCCAGGCCCCTTGGGGTTTGATGCTGCTTGCAGCAGGCTCCAGCTGCTGGCTCTGGCTTCGTCTCCCACGAAACCGATATCAGCCTTTGCGTGCTCTGGGAGTCCCAGCCCAGAGACAGCGGCTTCTGTGAGCATCAGCTTACGCCTTTCCCACCGAGCGGAGCTGGAGGGAGGGCAAAGGCCACGGAGGAGACGTGTTGGAGCAAGCGCTGGGCTGCGCTCTGCCTTCTCAGGACACCTTACTGCACTGAGACCGGCTGCCCAGAGCACTCCTGCTGCTGGCTGTGGAGCTGGAGAGCTTAGGAGCTGGCAGGGAATGGGTTAAGCAGAGACCTATCAGAAGAATAGTCTGTTTGTTGGAACAAGGCCTTGACAAGTTACTGTCTTCTGCTGGTGTGCTTCTGTAAAAGCAGGCAGGGCAGGCAGCATCCTGAAAACGGCGTTTGTAGGTGTCTGTGCCGAGGCTTTGCCATCGCTCTGTGTGTGCTGAGGGTTTGCCATCACTGTGTGTGTGGCAAGGCTTTGCTGTCACTGTGTGCTGCGTGTTTGTGCCCAGGGTTTGCCATCACAGCTGCAACATTCGAAGCCATAACATGGGACTGCCCGGCTCAGGCTCTCTTTGCCCCCAGGGTGCCGGGTGACTGCACGGATGTTTCCCCTCAGCAGCGCCTGTGTGCAGTGAGTTACGGTGCATTAACCTTGTGTCACACGATGAACAAAGCAAATGTGCATCAGAAGGCTGTAAGGTGGAGCCTGGCAGAGGGAGATGGGGAAGCATCACCTCCTCGTCTTCCTGCTCTCAGCTGCAGAGCAATTCCTGGTGCACGGTGCAGCTGCTGGCAAAACTCCGTGACTTACGTGGTAGCAAATGAGCATTTTGAGAGTGGGTCAATCCTGATCCCTTCCTGCTGGCTGAGCTTTGCCAACGCTGCTGAGCCCACCACATCAGGGGGACGCGGTGGGTTGGGGGAGTGCTGGGAGGAGAGTGCCTGTGTCCCAGATGCTCCGGGCCTGATCACGTGTTAGCAAAGGTGGAGATGTTGTGCAGAGGCGCAGAAAACTGGGGTCTGTGGTGGAGCTGTGAGCAATGGCCCCAGAGCCACGTGCTGCCAATCTGCAGCTCGCACGGGACACTGCAGTAGCTGAAAGGGTTTCTTTTCTGGCAAAAATGTTTCCATATTTACAGGGATGGAGGGAGTGTTGATAGTTTCTGGGGTGCTCTCATAACCTCCCGCCCTGCCTCCTGCCACAGCCACGTGAAAACCAGCCAGATTCCTTCCCCAGCCTGTCTCTGGGCTGTGCTGGCTCATGTCAGATCCTGTGATGGGAAGAGAAGAGGCTGGAGTGATGGATTTGTGAGCAACAGGGAGAGCGGTGCCAGCCATTGTTCCTTGCTGGGGTGAGCCTGTTGTGCCATGGGAGTTGTTTTTGTGGCGCTTTTTGGGAGCGGGCAGCAGCAGATCTCTGAATAAGCCCACTCCAGATAACGACCAGAGACTGTGGCCTTGTAGGGGGGTGCTCACCTGATGAAATGAGACTCTGACCCTGTCCAGCTGCCTGCAGAAGGTGTCTCTCCTGGCAGGAGAGCCCCTCGGCCCCAGCCCTGCTGCAGAGGAGCCATCAGGAGGAGCTGCTGTGGTGGGGGGGACGCGGATGCAGCTCGGCAGGTGCCCGGCAGCCCCCCAGGTGCTCTGCCACAGCAGAGGCCCCTTCCCCGCAGCGCTGCTGCCGCTGGGGGCCGGTGTGACCCGCAGCCCCTGGCAGTGATGTCTCTTCTCATCATTTCCGCTGGCTGCCCCTCGCTACGGTGCCACCATCAATTATTTTTGGATGTCCTAGATCTGTCAGGCTGGGGCAGGCGTGTGTGGCTGTTTCTCCCCTCCCTGCAGAGTGATGGGGTCTCGGTGCCTGGTGCTGTGGGTGGGTGCTGCCCTCCTCCCTGCCCCGCCAGCCCCACTGCCCCGTCCCCAAAGGGTGAGAGCTGCTGGGCGTCACCCGGCGTTCGTGCCGGGGCTGCTCTCCCCGATGGCCTTGCTCCCTGCTCTGCTGTAACTCTAATTAGAGCATAGCAGGAAGAAACAGGAAAAAAAAATCTGTCTGTGGCCCCTTCCCCCGTCACGTGCAGTTAATCGGGATGTGAGCTCATCTATCTTGAAGCATTTGTTTTCCTGTATCTCTTTTTGGTTTCCCTTTCCATCCCACCCGCTCGTTACTTCACAGCTTTCCATCCACACTGCTTTGTAATTTATGGCAACCTGGAATTAAACCTTCTTTTGTTTGATTAAAAGGTTTCCTGCTGCTCATCCTCCAGCTCCAAAAAGTGTCTTCACACTCCTCCCCCAGCGGCCCCATATATTAAATACAAAGCAAGCAGCACTTCCAGCTCCATCCTGAGAGCTGTCACGTGCTCAGCGATGTCTCTGCCTTGGAGCCCAGTTAAGAGCCAAGGTGTTGAGGACCGCTAAATGTTTAGCCCCTTAGACCTTGATGGATTACAAGGAGACACTTGAATGCACAGGGAAAATTAATTTCCTGGAACAAAAGGCATCCATCTCCTGCCGAGTCTGCCCCATCCCTCTGGAGATGGCTGGAAGTGTGTGGAGCGAGGCAAGCAGAGCGATGCTGCCATCGGTACCCGGGGCCATTGCAGCTGCACCAGACCCCTGAGCTCAGCCCGGGGCCTGCCCTGTGTGGGTGGTGGCGAGGGTTTGTCATGTGTCTGTGGCAGGCAGCCCCGATTCTCTAACGAGCTGCTAGGCTGGGACTGCCGTGCAGCACCGCTGCTCTGCGCTGCTCCGCTCCGCTGGCTGCCTAATCGCTGCTGCGGAAACCTGGGTCGTGGCCAGGCGCTTGGGCACGTCCCCCCTCGCCTGCTGCCCTCCCCTGGCACCCTGTTGGCGGGGAGAGGTGGCTGTTTTCTGGGGAGGGGGCTGCTGGGCTGCCCTAAGCAGCAGAGGGGACCCTTGGCTGCACAGCAGAGGCGAAGACCCGTGTTGAAGCGGGGACTGGAAGGTAAGCTGTCTGCACCTTGGCAAGCCCTGCTGGTGCCGGGCTCTGGGATTGTCTTCTCTTGGGAGGGTGGGCTCTAGAGCAGCACCAGGGCCTGGAAGGGGGGACTGCAGTCGTGTCCCCCCAGTCGCCAGTGCACTGGCAGCAGCGTTCTGTGTTTGCAAACGTGTGCTCGCCCCGGCCTCCACTGCCTGCCTCTGGGCGAGGCTCTCTGGGGTCAGCTGAGCAGGCAGCGGTGATTAATCCGGGCAGCAGAGGGGGAGACTTTATCTGTGGAGAAAATAAGGCCTGGCAGGGGGAGCACACAGCTGGAGAGGAAGCTGCTCACAGCCCTGCTGACAGCAGGAGGGAGAGGAGAACAGCCACAGCAGGCGGCAGCACAGGGGTGTGAGCCAAACACAGGGAGCCTCTAATGAAGGGCAGGACGGAGAGCGCAGCGTGTTTGTGTCAATAAACTGTGCGTATCCACGCTGGGCGTGTTGTGGCGCTGGCATCGCTGCCTGCACTGCAGCTGCACTCCTGCTTTGCTCCCCGCTGCGGTTCCTGGGGTGGGCAGCACCCTCTGGGTTGCACAGGGACCGTCTGGAGCCTGTCACCCACCCCGTGCCCTCACCCGGCCTTGGTGCTGGCCGTGGGAGTGGCGTTTTTCTTGGCCGTGTGTCCCTGTGAGCCGGGGAGGGTGGAGGATCCTGGTTTTGCAGCCAGCGTGGGCAGCTCTCAGCTGTGCGCTGCTGGCAGGCGTGCTGCCTGCCGGAGCAGGGGCTGCTGCTGCCCTACTCCGGGAGGTTTGTTTCCCAGAGTAGTGATCTGAAAGTTGCTGATGGTTCTTCACAGCTCCTCCTTTCCTTGGGGTCTTACCCTGTTGTGATGGGGACAGCTGAAACACCTTCTGGCTAAAAAAAATCATCGGTAGTCAAAGCCAAACTCCAAAGTGGTGGCGAGGAAAGTGCCCAGGTGTGCCCAGCATTTGCAGACCTGAGCTCTCCAGCCCTGCTGACTCCAGCTTGGAGAGCCTGGGCTGCCCAGCCCTTTTCCTTCTGGCAGTTCAGATCAAGGGCCAGAGAGTACAGCCACCCCCTGCCCATCCCGAGACCCCAGGAGCAGCTCCACAACACCCAGAGCCGCAGCCAGCAGGGGACACTCCCGTCCCTTTGCTGTGCCCCATCACCGGTGTGGCTGCAGCCACGGCAGAAAGGTCTGTAAGCGGCTCTGCATCCCCATCTCTCTGTCCCTGCCCCTCTCCTTGCCTTGAGATCCTGTCGTCCCCCTGCGCTGTCTCCAGAAGGATGGAAGGGACTCCTGTCTCCTTCCATTTCAGGACTTGCTGCTGCTGGCTCCGTGGGGCAGGGTGAAGTGTCGTGCCTGGAATGTGCAGCACACGGTGAATGGTTGACAGTCTGAATTGTGTCCTCCGTGATCTCACCTATTCTGCTCTATGAGCACAAGGCCACAGCCTCCAGCCCCAAAAGTGGCTGCTGTGAGGCAGAGGAGGTGCCGGGAGGTCGGGCTGCTCCCCTCTGATGCATGTCAGAAGAGTCTCTCCTCATTGGCACAGTGCACCAGGGTGCTTAGGTCCTTAAAACCGAGTTTGTTGAGTCAGCTGGAGACCCTGGTGTAGAGGATGGTGAGAGCAGAGCCAAATTGCCCCCAGCATTGGTGGGAGGTATCTGCCTCAGGAGTGTGTGAGATTTGGGCACGGTGGAGCCTGGCAGGGCTTGGAGGATCCTGGTTTCACAGACAGCACAGGCAGCTATCAGATCTGTCCTCTCCTGCCATCCCACCGTTGCCCACAGCGTCTCTGATGCCAGACCAGTGGCAGGCAGGATTTTGTACTCCAAGGAGGGAGCTGACCTTGTGCCAACACAAGCCTGTCAGCGGGCTGAAGAGCTGCACCACCTCCAGGAGGTTTCCATTCTTGCTTCTCCTGCTCTAAAGCTGTTAAACCACTGCTCAATTAACAGTGATTAAGACCATGCCATTACTGGGCAGCTTTGCATTGTGCTGGCAGCTCTGGTTCGCTATTGTTGCTGGACACAAGTTGTTATTTTCACTCTTTTCCCCTCTCCACAGAGTGACAGTCCCTGCCGCTGGTGGCATCCCTCCGCCCCAGGGTTTGGAGTTTCAGCCCTGGGCCTGCCGTCTGGGCTTGGCTTTGCCAGGGTAGTAACCCTAATAGAGAAAGTTGTTGGGATGAGTGTAAATGAGTTCTAGAGTAGCCTGGGCTCCCTGCAGAGGCCGAGCTGCGGCGCGGCAGGGTCCCACTTTTCTGCCGTGTCTAACTACTAGAGCCCAATGCACGGTTGGTGAACCAAGGAGGTTTGCAGCTCACATAGGAGCCTCTCAAACCACAGGTTGTACCCGAGAGACTGGTTTTGGCATCTCTAGGTGACCTGTGGGTGCCCCGACTGTGCGTGGCGGGTGTCGGCATCACCCGTGCCATGGGGAGCGCGCGCTGCGGCTGCTGCCTGCCTCTGCCCTGGCTGCTGCAGTGCCAGGGAGGCACTGACCCGCTGGTGGCAAAGGCGCTGAAGCAGGAAAAGGCAAATAGCCAAGAAGGGAATCTCCTTTGCTGCCATTGGGTTTCTAGCTGGCAGCTGGCATTCCCAGAGCAGCCAAGGAGCTGTGCCCACAGGCTTGTGTACTTGACAGGTTCCACCAGGCTCTGCAGGCTCCAGAGTTTGCATCTCAAGTTGTCCTGACTCTCCATCTGTCCCCTCTTCTGTAGTTTTACTGTTTAAATCTCTTGCAGGTCATCCCCTCTGCTTCGGCTGGGGGAGAGCAGTCCTAGGCTATAGGCAGGCTCTCCGAACAGTGGCTGCAGGTCAGGAAACTCTGGAGGGCTAATACCTGCCGCAGTGTTGCTGCACAGCATCTCCAGAGCCCTGGCCAGGTTGGCTGTAGCGGTGCTGCTCCTTCCTGTGCCCCTCTGCTGCCGCTCACGCTTCCACCTGACTCTTCTGAGCAGAGCAGTTTGCTTCCCAAGGCTCGCACCGCGCAGCGATGGGGTGATCCCGCTCGCTGAACACTGATCCCTGCTCCTGTCCTGCTCTGTCCCCGCTGTGCTATGGCCCAGGCCATGGCGTTAGTGCCTCTTGGGAAGGGCCATCAGACTGGCTACAAAAGCAGCCCCCTGCCAGAGGGGTTCCTGGGTGCTGCCACACAATCTTCAGGGCCCCTCGGCACACACTTGGGGTGCCCGCCCGCACACCAGTGTAGCTCTGCTGGGTCCTGGCACAGGATGCTGGGCAGCAGGGCACAGGGAAGTGACCTCCCCCTGCCCGTGCCCTTTGCTGGGCTGAGGCTCCTGGGGGAAGGAGGGAGCACCTGCCTGAGAGGGCGTCTGTGCCAGCATCTCTCTGGAGCCCTGCTTTGGGATAACCTTCATTTTCCCTTTCTTTGGCAGCTGAGCCCCCGTGCAAAGTGGCTTGGGCACTGGTGCTGGCGTTCTCTCCTGGTTTCCAGCACCACAGACCCTGCTGGGGATCGTCCACTCCTGAAGCTGGTCTTTCTCCTCTGGAGGGAGGGTTTGAGCTGAGCTCACACAGCAGCCCCGCTGCAGCTGCTGGTACAAGGCTGCAGTAAAACATTATGAGCGTTAAACGGGGCCAGCCTGTGCTGTAAAGCTGTCACTGCTAATGGGGATCATCTCCACTTTGAATGGTCTGACTCCCCTTTACGCACCGTGGCTGGACGAGCTGGCGTTGAGCAGAGCAAGGGGTGGTAAAACACAGTATGGCAAAGTCAGAGAACTCGCTCAGAGCCAAACACGCTCAGCCTTTCCCCTGTTCACAGCTGGAGCCCTCCAAGCAGTATGTGCCTAAGAGAGCATGCGATTCTCTCCACCCCACATGGCAGCCAGGACAAAGCACGTCGTAAAAGGGCGAAAGAGCCTGATACACCATAAATACTAGTGCCTGGCCCCTTGCCAGTCCCAGGCAGACAAATCATGTTGGCCATTAATCTATCTGTGCAAGCTGCATCTGGCAAAGCGGCGCTTCGTGTCGCCCGTGCTCGTTTTGGTCTCAGTGTCGTAGCTCACGCTTGCTTTTGAAAAAAAAAAAAGGAAAAAAAAAAAGGAAAAGTAGTTTGTGCTCTCTGGGTCTAATTTGTTAGTGATTTTTTCCTGGGGAGCTCTGCCAGCACAGTGTGGGACCAGTGTGGGTGCGGGTGCTGGTGCAGGCAGGGCTGGGATTAGAGCTTCCCCCAAGCTCAGCTTTCATTCTCTGCTGTGATTAATTGCAGTTAGTGCTCATCTGTAATTTTAGAGAACAATCGGATGACGTGCTTCACGGTTGATTTAATTGAAACCTGATGAAGCGTCAGAAGCTACTGTGCACTGGAGCGATCCATGCTGGGATCCTCCTGGGAACCCCATCCCCTCTCCCCCTGCTCGGCAGCACCTTGGAGGGCTCACGCTTGTCCTCTGTTTCTCTTGGGCTGAGCTTGTCTGGGATCTCCTTGCCCTGGAATTCTTGTGACCGGTCTGGGTGTTCTCAAGAGCCGTAGCGTTAAGGATTTGGGAGTTGGCAGCGCCGTGGCACAGACTGCTGGGCAGGTTTGGGGTAGTTGGGATACACGTGTCATTGCAGAAATCCTCCCTCCACTGCCTGGTGGTCTGCTGGAGTTGCACTACCCATTTCTAAGGCAGTGAGCAAGGCTGAGGGAAATTGCTTTGAGGTCAAGACCTGCTTTAGCCTGTAGTGAATTACTACGCCTGGGTTTTAAATCTTTGCAAACAGAGGATTATGGTGGTGGTAAATAGTAGGGAGGCCTGGGAATTGCTGTGCTGCCGGCTGAAGGGAGTGTGGCCTTTCCTTTTAGCAGATAGAGAGTGATGGATGTTAAAAAAATAAATTGAGATACAGCCTGGGTTGTAGCTTAGATACTGTTTCTCCTTGATTTATATTTCTGCTTGGATGCTTCGCAGAGTAAGCAGTATATTTCTTGCTTAACCTCACGGGGCTTTTTCCTTCTTAAATGAGGACAGCGTGGTAGATAGAACCAATTGCCAAGTGTCCTGGATTAGTGCAGCATCTGCAAAAAATTCCGAGCTGCTGTACAGCCCAGCGTCTGCTTGAAACACCAACGCCAAGTGATGAATGCGTTTGAAATGGCAAACCTGCCTTCCCAAGCCAGAGGGTGGCTGCCCTTGCCTGGCCGCGCTCGGTGTCTCTGGGTCTTTCAAGTTCTGATGGTGGCTTTGGAGGCTGCAAACAGAGCAATTGCCTCATGCTCTCAGCAGGCAGGGACAGCCGCCAGCCTGTCCCGAGGCCAGCCGGGTGAGGGGGTGAGGAACTGCGGTGGTGTGAAGGCTGGAACGTGGGCAGCACCCCAGAAACGCCAGCCTGGTGGGAAGCCCTGCCTGTAGCCACAGAGGGTGCAGGCAGCGCAGGAGGAGGGCAGGCTGGGTTCGTCCTCCTGCCTGGAAGCGCTGGGCAGGACGGCTGCGGGCCTGGCTCGCTGGCTGCTGGGAAAGCAGTGCTGACATCCAGCCCGCAGGGAGCTGGGGTGGCACCTCTGCGTGGTGAGTAGGGGCTGAAACAGGTTGCCACGGTCTTTTCAATCCAATTAGTGCCAAGTGCTAAGCAACCCGGTCAATTTGCTTGTGGCTTTTATAGCACATATAAATAGTGTTGGTGTTACATAACAACACGGGAAATGGCTCCACTCCATTTGCAGTCCTCGAGTAGGGCTGGCTAGAAGATGACCGTGGCTTTGCCTGGGGCTGGGGGAACCTAACCAATGGTCCCATCTCTCATAGCATTTGCTGCATTCCACTTGGCCTGCCACAACCCGTACAGCATCCCGAGATCCTCCTGGGACAAGTAGTCTTGATGAAGCACATCTCCTGAACCCTTTCCCAAGCAACATCTTCTCCATCCATCAGTCTCGTGTGCTGTAGAGGAAGCCATTGCAAAGGCAGGCGGGGGCCTGACCCTGTTAACGAGCTCAGGTCTGGCCTTGGTAATGATGTTCACCAGCCTGTTCTTGCTCTCAGCTTTCCCACTGCAAGTGGAAGGTGATTCCACGTCTACACGACCCTCCCTGCCTCTGGCAGAATACCACCGGCAACGAAGCACCTGCAAACTATCAGCAGTTCTGTGCAGGCAGAGGGGCTGTACTCTCTGCCCTTGGGGAAGCCCGTGTCAGGCCACAGGCAGCTAACGAGCTTGGGCAGGGGTTGCTGAGGGTGTCACGTGGCTGACTGAATTATTGATGTCATCTGTGATGGGAATTGCTCTGATGCTTCAAGCCAGGGATGCTTTGGGAGCTNTCATTTGAAACCTGTAGGTTGGTATGAAGTATCGCTGCAGTTTCCTTATTCTCATGCATCATCACAAGGCTTCCAGAACCAAGTTCCTGGTCATCAGTGCCAAAATCCATACCTAGTTTATAGCACATCTTCTAGAGGTGTATCTGCACAGCCGCACCTGCTGAGGGGCTGGGATTGTGTTCTGGAGCATCAGTTTGTGTATCGGGGCTCAGAGGTTTTGGTTGACAGTATTGCAGCAAGTAGAGGTTGAGTTGGGGCAGCAATGAGGTGCTGGGTCCCCGAAGTGTCAGCGCACCTTCTGCTTAAGAAATATTCCCCCACGGAAGACTGAGCGGGTGACTGTGATGGTGACCTGGGCTTGCGAGCATGAGGATAGCCCCATGGTCAGTTGCTCTTCAGACCCTGGGTTGACCAACCCAGTTCCACACCCAGGGGTGCCCCCACTCTTCTCTCTCACAGGCCACAGGTGGCCTTCAGGGATGCAGATATTTCCAGGGTGGTGCTTAAAGAAATCAGTTTAGTTTAGCCTGCATTGTTTGACAGATGACCCTCAGGTTTTGTTTTAATCCAGGGTGGATCAGATCAACTCAGGATGCCTTAATGGCTTCTCAGCTCAGCAGAGTTTGAGCATCCGAGATGGCTTGGCTAGATTTGCTAATCCTAGTGGAAATGTTCTTGAAGAAAGATAAAAAAGCTTAAGAGCTCTGTATGTCTTTTCTTTCCCTACTGGAAGCCTTCGTAGTGAGATCAGTAACTGAACCTCCTAAGACAGGTCCAGCAACACTCTTGGGCAAAGGCTGAGCTGCAAAGATCTGGAGCAGCCGTTCCTGCCACGTGTGCGTCTGGATGGGATGAGAGTGGAGGCAGAGAGATTCACAGAATGGTAGGAGCTGGAAGAGACCTCAGGAGATCATCTAGTCCAAACCCCCTGCCAAAGCAGGGTCACCCAGAGGAAGTTACACAGGAACGTGTCCAGGCAGGTGCTGAAAGTCTCCAGAGGAGATTCCACAACCTCTACGGGCAGCCTGGTCCAGGACTCTATCACCCTCACGGTGAAGGAGTTTCTTCTTATGTTCAGGTGGAACTTCCCATTTCCAGTTTGTGCCCGTTGCCCCTTGTTCTGTCACTGGGCACCACTGAAAAGAGACTGGCCCCATCCTCTTGACACCTGCCCTTCAATATTTATAAACATTGATAATTCCCCTGGCTGCTGATGCGCTTGAAGAAGCCCTTCTCATTGTCATTACATCATTTGACAGATTTAATTCCAAGAGCGCCTTGGCCTTCCCCGTTACATCCCTAGGTACTCTGGCAGTGTTCCTGTATTCCTCTCAAGTGACCAGGCCCTTTTTCCACGTTCTGTAAACTTCTTCCTTCCATTTGAGTTTTTTCCAGAAGCTTTTTTGTTCATCTCTGCAGGTCTCTTGCTTTCTCTACTTGATTTTTTTTACTCAGAGAGATGCACTGATCTTGAGCTTGAATATTAACGAGCTCTCTTGGGCCTCCCTACCTTCTAGAGTCCTAACCCATGAGATTCTGCCAAGCAGGTCTTTGAAGAGGTCAGGGTTACCTCTCCTGAAGTCTAGAGTTGCAATCCTAGTTGTTGCCCTCACATGATCCTTAACACCATTATTTCATGGTCGCTGCAGCCCAGGCTGTCCCCAGAGGTTTACCAGCAGGGGAATGATGATAGTTTATCGCTGCTGTTCATTTCCTAGAAGACCAAGCCATCGAAGAGCACGCTCATGAGATCACTTTTGGTTGCTCGAACTGCAGAAGTCACCATTGTTTCCAGGCTGTAAAAAGACATCTCTGTCTGGCAGAAGCGTCACCTTCCCTCCCAGCTTCTGTTCTTGGCAGGGAGAGCTGGGATCAGAGGAACGCTGATGCTGAGGTCTTGTCTCCATAGTGCAGCACCATGCTTGGAACATGGAGGGCTCCTGTCCACACAAGACTTTGGGATCCAGAATGTTAAATCCAGCAGCAGTTAATCATCTCCAGTTGACAGAACTTCAAGTGAAAGGGAGGGAGCAGTGACAGCTCAGTGTGGCCGCGGGGCTGTGTTGGACTGTCAGCCTCAGTCAGCGCTACCCAGCAGGGCAGATCCCATTCGTTAGCCTCTAGCAGGGTAAATGAAGCATTTGTTTGCCTGCAGTGAGGGTGGGATCACTCCGTGTTTCTGTCTCCGCAGGGGTCGGTTTTGCGTTGCTTCCACCCATAGCTGGGAAGCGGGGATGGCGTTGTGCTGCCTGGATGTGGTTGTGGGGACGAGCATGCCTGGAGGGGACTGAGTTAAGTTTGGGGGGGCTCTGCAGGAAGGAGAGATCTCTGGCACGGCAGGGGCCAAGGCACGGGACCGTGGGGCTGAGTGCTGGATGTGTGACCCAAGCTGCAGCCGTGCTGTCCCCGCTCCTGCCGCCTGCCGTGGGGACAAACAAGCCAAGCCATAACAGCCCTCACAGGCCGCATTTTTGGGCTGAACTTTCTGTTGTTGCAGTTTTGACATTCCGGGTCGCTTTGGGCTATGTTATGCTTCTCTTCTTGGGCTGTTTTGATCTTCGTGTGAAAACAAGTTCTCGATCCCTCTCCTCGCCAGGTCACCTGGTGCGGGGCGAGCTGCGCAAACGCCAGCCTGCCCTCCTGCCGAGCCCTCCGTCCCGCGGGGCTCACACCTCGCTGCTGAAAGGGTTTCCGGATGAAAACACGATCTGACAAAGCATGAAGGTCTCGGTAAAAAAAGAAAAACCTTTGCTATTTTTGTACTTTTAGTGAGATAAAAACATGTTGTAGGTGTAAAATAAGAGGTGTCAGCTCCAGCCGTATGATTTGCCACGTGCAGAGGCTTGAAGCGTCAGTTGGGAGAGTATTTATTGGGGTGGAGGAAGGTTATGGGGTGATGGGGGTCTCTCCATGGTCCCTCATGTTTTCCTCCTCGCTTCACGCAGTGCTCTGCAGCTCCAGTTTTGCCCCAGCGTGGGCCAAAATGTCAGAGGGCTTGGAGTGGGTCAGCAAAGCCTTCCCGAGCTGGCTCAGAGCTGCAAACTGGCATCCTCGGAGCAGGGTAAGGTCTGGGTGCCACCTTCCCCTCTCTGTAGCAATGGTGCAGATGGATGGAGATCAATCCACTTGGCTGTGTTGGGTCCTTGTCACCTACTCTGCCCATCAGAGAAGCTAAATGGATCCAGACCGGTGTATCATGAGGCCAGTGCACTGTTTTCTGGGAGGCAGTGCTGTTCCCACCAGCCGCCCGTTGGCTGTCCGGCCGTAGGCTGCAGTTTCCAGGCTCGGGCTGGGACCGCAGGAGGCTCAGGCTGCCGCGCTGCTGCACTGAGCGGTGCTGAGCACAGACGCTTGCAGGAAATGGAGAAGCAAGAAAACAGCAAATAGGAAACGTCCCGGAGCCTACTCGTACATCCTGAAGGTAGGGGGAAACCTCCAGACAGCAAAACAGGATGGCACGGGAGCATTTCCACTCGCTTGACTCATGCTGAAACAATGCCCGGCTGCTGTTGTTCTTGGACAAGTGCATTTCTCGGAGCAACAGGATCTCCTGGCTCTCCTGCAAGGCAAACGCTGGGGTTTAACTGTTGCGCAGCCTGGGGCTGGCCTGTTCTTTGCAGTCACTCAGGGTGGGTTGCAGCGGCCTGTGGGGAGCGGTAGCTCCTGCTGAAGCTGTACGTGAATCACCCTTCAGATCCACCTCCCTGCTGTGCCCCACAGG